>CM042230.1:707500-765000 GCA_023566465.1 Cottus gobio | reverse complement strand
ACCAGCTTCAGGTACTCCTCGATGGCTTTGGTGGCCAGCGTGTTCTCCCTGAAGATCAGGACGTCGTGGTCGGCACAGCGGTCCACCTCCGACATCACGAGGTCCGTCAGGAAGTCCTGAACCACGAAGAGGACACAGATAAGCACCGAGCGTTTGTGAGCTATAATATTAATAAAGTGATCCCTGTCTCTTAACTGGGCCAGTCTGGGTGAGGCCCAGGTGGCTTTCTATATATATATATATATATATATATATCTAAGCTAAGCTAAGCTAACAGATTTACCTTTGCCCTGCCGGTGCTCTGCAGGATGTGCACCAGCGCGCAGGCCATCTCCTCCTTGTTCCTGACGCTGATGACGGGCTCCAGCACCGAGCACAGCATGGCGTAGTTGTTGGTGACGAACTCGGCGAACTCCTTGTACTGCTCCATGGGCAGGATGGAGATGGTCTGGAAGCGGGACTTGATGCGGATGGAGGGCCCGCCTCCCTTGGCCTTGCTGGCGGTGGGCGTGCTGACCGGGTACCACTTCTCCACGAACTGCCGGCCCGTGACGCCGGCCAGCGGGATGTTCACCAGGCCCACGTAGTTGTTCTTGTCCTTCTTCTTCTTCCGGTCTGGGTCGCGGTACACGTGCACGGTGACGCTGCGCGTGGCCGGCAGGCCGCAGAACTCGAAGTGCTCGCCCCAGAACAGGCCGTCCTGCCGGGTCTTGCTGGTGGTCCGGGCGTACAGCACGTCGTCCAGGCACAGCTCGCAGAAGTACCTCTTCTTGGGCGGCAGGTCTTTGGCCTCGATGACCCACAGCCGCAGGAGGTTCTCCGCCCGCCGGCAGTTGTCCTGGAAACCACCAAATATTCACTCGGTTGCTCCGGGCTCGGCTCCTCCCCCTTTATGGCTTCCTCGGTGTCATGCGTGTATATTATAATAACTATTTATCTTGGTCTTATTTGCTGTAAACTGCTGAGATGAATAAAGTATTCCATCTATCTGACTTTAATATTATTTAATATTATTATTCTATGTATATATTGTGCATTTTTCTTATTATTCTATCTTCATTTTTAATATGTTCTTGATTACCTGTATGAATAAATGCTGCTGCAGGGATTCATAATAATATCTATATCATAATATCTATATAATAATATCTATATATATATATATATATATATCATAATATCTATACATTTCATAATACCTATATAAATATATTTATATAAATATTTCTATATCTATATATTGCACCTTGTTGGGCTGCACGGTTCTCCTCAGGTTCTCCATCCACTTGTCTCTCTCTGAGGACGACGTGCAGCTGAAACACTTGCTGCCTCCAGAGTACGTCACCTGAAGGTGAGACAGACAGGTGAGACAGACAGGTGAGACAAGGAGGACGAAGAACAAGAAGGAGAACAAGAAGAAGAAGAAGAAGAAGAAGGAGAAGGAGGAGGAGGAGGAGAGGAGACAGCTCTTCACCTCGAAGCAGAAGTCCTGGCCCAGGATGCTGCTGTGCAGCGGCTTGATGAGAACCTCCTCCTCCAGGCCGAGGTCCAGAGCCTCCGCCGCGCTGCCGGGGCTCAGCAGGGACTCGTGGGAGGTGGACTCCTTCAGCTGGGGGAGGCCACGGGTTCTAGGAGGAGGAGAACATGTACATGAAGGAGGCCACGGGTTCTAGGAGGAGAACATGTACGTGAAGGAGGTCATGGGTTCTAGGAGGAGAACATGTACGTGAAGGAGGCCACGGGTTCTAGGAGGAGGAGAACATGTACATGAAGGAGGCCACGGGTTCTAGGAGGAGAACATGTATGTGAAGGAGGCCACGGGTTCTAGGAGGAGGAGAACATGTACATGAAGGAAAACGTTCTAGGAGAACATGTACGTGAAGGAGAACGTTCTAGGAGGAGAACATGTATGTGAAGGAGAACGTTCTAGGAGGAGAACATGTACGTGAAGGAGAACGTTCTAGGAGGAGAACATGTACGTGAAGGAGAACGTTCTAGGAGGAGAACATGTACGTGAAGGAGAACATTCTAGGAGAACATGTACGTGAAGGAGGCCACAGGTTCTAGGAGGAGAACATGTACGTGAAGGAGAACGTTGTAGGAGGAGAACATGTACGTGAAGGAGAACGTTCTAGGAGGAGAACATGTACATGAAGGAAAACGTTCTAGGAGAACATGTACGTGAAGGAGGCCACAGGTTCTAGGAGAACATGTACGTGAAGGAGAACGTTGTAGGAGGAGAACATGTACGTGAAGGAAAACGTTCTAGGAGAACATGTACGTGAAGGAGAACGTTCTAGGAGGAGAACATGTACGTGAAGGAAAACGTTCTAGGAGGAGAACATGTACGTGAAGGAGGCCACGGGTTCTAGGAGGAGGAGAACTTGTGAAGGAGAACGTGAAGGAGGCCACAGGTTCTAGGAGGAGAACATGTACGTGAAGGAGGCCACGGGTTCTAGGAGGAGAACATGTACGTGAAGGAGGCCACAGGTTCTAGGAGAACATGTGCGTGAAGGAGAACGTTCTAGGAGAACATGTACGTGAAGGAGAACATTCTAGGAGGAGGCGAACATGTACGTGAAGGAGAACGTTCTAGGAGGAGAACATGTACGTGAAGGAGAACGTTCTAGGAGGAGAACATGTACGTGAAGGAGAACATTCTAGGAGGAGAACATGTACATGAAGGAGGCCACCGGTTCTAGGAGGAGAACATGTACGTGAAGGAGAATGTTCTAGGAGGAGAACATGTACGTGAAGGAGAACATTCTAGGAGGAGAACATGTACGTGAAGGAAAACGTTCTAGGAGGAGTACATGTACGTGAAGGAGGCCACAGGTTCTAGGAGGAGAACATGTACGTGAAGGAGAACGTTGTAGGAGGAGAACATGTGAAGGAGAACGTGAAGGAGGCCACAGGTTCTAGGAGGAGAACATGTACGTGAAGGAGGCCACGGGTTCTAGGAGGAGAACATGTACGTGAAGGAGGCCACAGGTTGTAGGAGGAGAACATGTACGTGAAGGAGAACGTTCTAGGAGAACATGTACGTGAAGGAGAACGTTGTAGGAGGAGAACATGTACGTGAAGGAAAACGTTCTAGGAGAACATGTACGTGAAGGAGAACGTTCTAGGAGGAGAACATGTACGTGAAGGAGAACGTTCTAGGAGAACATGTACGTGAAGGAGAACGTTGTAGGAGGAGAACATGTACGTGAAGGAAAACGTTCTAGGAGAACATGTACGTGAAGGAGAACGTTCTAGGAGGAGAACATGTACGTGAAGGAAATGTTCTAGGAGGAGAACATGTACGTGAAGGAGGCCACGGGTTCTAGGAGGAGGAGAACTTGTGAAGGAGAACGTGAAGGAGGCCACAGGTTCTAGGAGGAGAACATGTACGTGAAGGAGGCCACGGGTTCTAGGAGGAGAACATGTACGTGAAGGAGGCCACAGGTTCTAGGAGGAGAACATGTGCGTGAAGGAGAACGTTCTAGGAGAACATGTACGTGAAGGAAAACATTCTAGGAGAACATGTACATGAAGGAGGCCACAGGTTCTAGGAGGAGAATATGTACGTGAAGGAGAACGTTCTAGGAGGAGAACATGTACGTGAAGGAGAACATTCTAGGAGGAGAACATGTACGTGAAGGAGAATGTTCTAGGAGAACATGTACGTGAAGGAGAACATTCTAGGAGGAGAACATGTACGTGAAGGAAAACGTTCTAGGAGGAGAACATGTACGTGAAGGAGGCCACAGGTTCTAGGAGGAGAACATGTACGTGAAGGAGAACGTTGTAGGAGGAGAACATGTACGTGAAGGAAAACGTTCTAGGAGAACATGTACGTGAAGGAGAACGTTCTAGGAGGAGAACATGTACGTGAAGGAAAACGTTCTAGGAGGAGAACATGTACGTGAAGGAGGCCACGGGTTCTAGGAGGAGGAGAACATGTGAAGGAGAACGTGAAGGAGGCAACAGGTTCTAGGAGGAGAACATGTACGTGAAGGAGGCCACGGGTTCTAGGAGGAGAACATGTACGTGAAGGAGGCCACAGGTTCTAGGAGGAGAACATGTGCGTGAAGGAGAACGTTCTAGGAGAACATGTACGTGAAGGAAAACGTTCTAGGAGGAGAACATGTACGTGAAGGAGAACATTCTAGGAGGAGAACATGTACGTGAAGGAGGCCACAGGTTCTAGGAGGAGAACATGTACGTGAAGGAGAACGTTCTAGGAGGAGAACATGTACGTGAAGGAGAACATTCTAGGAGGAGAACATGTACGTGAAGGAGGCCACAGGTTCTAGGAGGAGAACATTAACGTGAAGGAGAACGTGTACGTGAAGGAGAACGTTCTAGGAGAACATTCTAGGAGGAGAACATGTACGTGAAGGAGGCCACAGGTTCTAGGAGGAGAACATGTACGTGAAGGAGAACGTGTACGTGAAGGAGAACGTTCTAGGAGAACATGTACGTGAAGGAGAACATTCTAGGAGGAGAACGTTCTAGGAGAACATGTACGTGAAGGAGAACGTGAAGGAGGCCAGCGAGGGCGTTGCGGCAACACCTACGAGAAACAACCTCAGAGCCAGAGGAGGGTTCCCCAGAGCACCTCTCCTCCTCCTCCTTCTACTTCTCCTCCTTCTCCTCCTCTTCCCAGTCGAACCCCCCTCTCCCCCTCTAACGGGAGTGTTTCCATGGCGAGAAGCAAGGCGGATGCAACTAGGGGAGGAGCTATGAAGGTTAATGAGGTCAACGCAGAAGAGGCACAGGAAGTAAAGTAGAAGAGCCGTTTGTGTGTGTGTGTGTGTGTGTACGTCTATTTGTGTGTGTGTCTGTGTGTGTGTGTGTGTGTGTGTTACGTAAACCTGGATTAGTGGGTTGAGATCAACCCTGATGACAACATCGTTTCCATGGGGACTTTAAATACAGATCCATAGTACATTTAAATAAAGTTGAGGTACTTTGTACTTTAACATAAATAAAACTCAGCGTTCAGATCGGAGCTGCACAAAGTAAGAAAATATTACTTCTGTTTTATTTGCTGCTGATACTAGTTATTGATCACTGATGATCCATATCAACAGAAACACATCTCTTTGAGCAGAGCCTGAACGCACCATGAGAACGTTATCGTATACCTTCAGCCAGTACTCATTTTCACTGAGCAGAGCCTGAACGCATCATCATGTAACTGAAGGGAACCTCTGTTGGTTCTCCGTTAGCGGTGCTGCTAACGTTACTAGCTCTCCTCCTGTTGGTCTAAACACTGATTGGTTGTTTACAAAGTCACATAACCAGAGATCAGAGACTAGAGAACCTGACCACATGTTCTACTGATCACATGATCTACAGGATCCTAGAGGAGAACCTTCATTTGCTCTGTGATGTCATGTTTTCTCTCTTCAGGATGAATCTGGTTGAGATTATCAGGGGAATCACAGCTGCGTTTTTTAATCCAGCATTTAAAAAGGTGGAGTTTGGTCAAACCTGTCTGATCATGTGACACACACACACACACACACACACACACACACACACACACACACACACACACACACACACACACACACACACACACACACACACACACACACACACACACACACACACACACACACACACACACACACACACGAAGGGCTGGTCTCCTGCATTATGATGGAAACCTGATTCTCTGCTGTCAGAGGAAGAAGCACTAAGTGACCTACAACACACACACACTTTTAATTTTAAACAATGGGCCCTTTTACAGTTTTTAAACTAAGAGCTTCTCCAGATCTGTTCTGTTAGTGACGAGTAAAAGACATTAGTGACAACCTCTAGTTATTTAAAGTGTCTTAAAAACTCCTCTGGTTGTATAGAAGTCTATGCATTACATTACATTACATGTCATTTAGCTGACGCTTTTATCCAAAGCGACTTACAATAAGTGCATTCTACGGTTACAAACAAGAATCAGAACAACAAGAATCAAGAAGGTACAATTTCGTCAAAGGTTCGACTACAAAGTGCTATCAGTAAGAGCCATTTCAGTGCTACTATAGTGCTACATCCTTTATTCAAGGTATAGTCGGAAAAGATATGTTTTTAGTTTGTGACGGAAGATGTAGAGACTTTCTGCTGTCCTGATGTCAATGGGGAGCTCATTCCACCATCGAGGAGCCAGGACAGAGAACAGTCGAGACTTTGTTGAGTGTTTAGCTCTCAGTGACGGAGCTACAAGGTGATTGGCAGAAGCCGAGCGGAGCGCACGAGTTGGGGTGTAAGGTTTTACCATGTCCTGGATGTAGACTGGACCAGATCTGTTCGTAGCACGGTACGCCAGTACCAGTGTTTTGAAGCGGATGCGGGCGGCCACCGGTAACCAGTGAAGGTCGCGGAGGAGCGGAGTAGTGTGGGTGAATTTCGGGAGGTTAAAGACCAGTCGAGCTGCAGCATTCTGGATGAGCTGCAACGGTCGGATGGTACCAGCAGGTAGACCCGCCAGGAGGGAGTTACAGTAGTCTAGACGCGAGATGACCAGAGCCTGGACGACAACCTGTGCTGCCTTCTGGGTGAGAAGTGGACGTATTCTCCTGATGTTGTGCAGCATGAATCTGCAGGAACGAGTTGTTGGGGTAATGTTGGCAGTCAGGGAGAGTTGACTGTCCAGGGTCACACCGAGGTTCCTGGCAGTCGGGGTCAAGACTGAGTTGTTGAAAGTAATCGTCAGGTCGTGAGTGGGGGAGACTTTTCCTGGAAGGAAAAGTAATTCCGTCTTGTCAGGGTTAATCTTCAGGTGGTGTGCGGACATCCATTGTGAGATGTCAGTCAGACAGGAAGAGATTCGTGCTGCTACCTGTGTTTCCGATTTGGGAAACGAGAGGATCAGTTGGGTGTCTTCAGCATAGCTATGGTAGGAAAAGCCATGCGAGCGAATGACGGAGCCAAGAGGATTGGTGTACAGGGAGAAGAGGAGAGGACCGAGGACGGAGCCTTGAGGGACCCCAGTAGTGAGAGGACAAGGGTCAGACACAGATCCTCTCCAGGTTACCCGGTAGGTCCGATCGCTGAGGTAGGATGAGAGGAGGGAGAGCACAGTGCCTGAGATACCCAGGTCCTGGAGGGAGGAGATGAGGATCTGGTGGTTCACTGTGTCAAAGGCAGCAGAAAGGTCCAGAAGGATAAGGACAGAGGACAGAGAGGCTTCTCTCGCAGTGTGAAGCTGCTCTGAGACAGCAAGGAGGGCAGTCTCTGTTGAGTGGCCTGCCTTGAATCCAGACTGGTGAGGGTCCAGAAGGTTGTTCTGATGGAGGAAGGAGGAGACTTGATTGAAGATAGCTCGCTCCAGGGTTTTGGAAAGAAAGGGAAGGAGAGAGACAGGTCTGTAGTTGTTGACTTCTGACGGGTTGAGAGTGGGTTTCTTCAGGAGAGGGTTAACTCTTGCCTCCTTCAGAGAGTTAGGGAAACAGCCAGTTGAGAGGGAGGTGTTAATAAGATGGGTGAGAAAGGGAAGAAGGTCAGAAACAATAGACTGGAGGATGTGAGATGGGATGGGGTCAAGGGGGCAGGTGGTTGGGCGGGCAGAGGTTACCAAGGTAAGAACTTGATTGGGGGACAGGGGGGTGAAAGAGGAAAGCGAAGGGGAGGCGGATAGGGTTAGTGGAGATGTAGTTATGGGAGGGGGATCAGTGAATGAGGAGCGTATGTCATCTATCTTTTTTGTAAAGTAGTCGACAAAGTGGTTCGGTAGAAGGGTGGAGGGAGGAGGACGGGGGGGTCAAGGAGGTTGGAAAAAATGGAGAAGAGTTTTTTGGGGTTAGAGAAAGAAGATTCAATTCTGGATTGGTAGAACAGGCTTTTGGCTGCAGAGATAGAGGCAGAGAAGGAGAGAAGAGAGTGATAGGCGTGCAGGTCGTCGGCGTGTTTGGATTTTCGCCATTTCCTTTCCGATGCTCGCAAAGTGGCTCTCTGGGCACGGACCGGGTCTGACAACCACGGAGCTGGAGGGGAGTTGAAGACCTTACATGTTGTAAGAGGACGGAGAGAATCAAGAGAGGAGGACAGAGTAGAGAGGAGAGTGTCCGTGGCAGAGTTCGGATGCATGAGTGAGAAAGAGTCAGTTGAAGGAAGGGCTGACAGAACAGATGAGGCCAGAGAGGAGGGAGAGAGGGAGAGAGAGAGGGAGAGAGGAGGGATAGAGGGTAAGAGAGAGAGAGAGGGAGAGAGGAGGGAGAGAGGGTAAGAGAGAGAGAGAGGGAGAGAGGAGGGAGAGAGGGAGCGAATGTTGCGACGCACAGGTGCAGAGTCTGTTGCTGTGGGAGGGTTGTCAGTTCCCAAGAGTGGGAGAGAGTAGGAGATAAAGAAGTGGTCGGAGACGTGAAGTGGAGTTACAGTGAGGTTCGATGTTGAGCAGTTTCTGGTGAAAATATAGTCAAGATGATTTCCAGCTTTGTGAGTCGGAGGTGAAGGACTGAGTGAGAGAGCAAAGGAAGACAGTAGGAGCACCAGGTCACATGACTTCTCGGTCTGGATGTTGAAGTCACCCAGAAGAATGAGAGGGGGGCCATTATCTGATAAGTTTGATAGGAGGACGTCTAATTCTTCCAAGAAATCTCCCAGGGAACCAGGTGGACGGTAGAGAACAACAATGTTCAGTTGAACCGGATGGGTAACCGTCACAGCATGAAGCTCAAAAGACAGTGGTGTAGACAATGGAAGTGGGTAGAGAGAAAAACTCCATTTGGGGGAGATGAGTAGACCAGTACCACCACCCCGACCAGTGGGCCTAGGTGTGTGGCTGAAGGAGAAGGCAGAGGAGAGAGCAGCAGGGGTAGATGTGTTGTCTGGTGTGATCCAGGTCTCAGTGAGAGCCAGGAAGTCCAGAGATTGCTTGATAGCAAAGCCTGAGATGAAGTCTGCCTTGCGGTTAGCTGACTGGCAGTTCCAGAGGCCTCCAGTGACGAGGTGTTGGGTTTGTGTGGAGCGTGTGGGATGAAGAAGCACGGAAGGATTTTGATGCAAGTAAGAACGGGTCCGAGGTCTGAAGTATCTACGAGGTGATATGTACACGGGTATGGGCGGGAAGCACATTGTCACAGAGAAGTGTTAATACTCAGCCGCCCCCGAAGACTCCAACGAAAGACTCCTTTGTCTTTATCCTCCGAGTCTTGACTCCAACGAAAGACTCCTTTGTCTTTATCCTCAGAGTCTTGACTCCAACGAAAGACTCCTTTGTCTTTATCCTCAGAGTCTTGACTCCAACGAAAGACTCCTTTGTCTTTATCCTCCGAGTCTTGACTCCAACGAAAGACTCCTTTGTCTTTATCCTCCGAGTCTTGACTCCAACGAAAGACTCCTTTGTCTTTATCCTCCGAGTCTTGACTCCAACGAAAGACTCCTTTGTCTTTATCCTCCGAGTCTTGACTCCAACGAAAGACTCCTTTGTCTTTATCCTCCGAGTCTTGACTCCAACGAAAGACTCCTTTGTCTTTATCCTCCGAGTCTTGACTCCAACGAAAGACTCCTTTGTCTTTATCCTCCGAGTCTTGACTCCAACGAAAGACTCCTTTGTCTTTATCCTCCGAGTCTTGACTCCAACGAAAGACTCCTTTGTCTTTATCCTCCGAGTCTTGACTCCAACGAAAGACTCCTTTGTCTTTATCCTCCGAGTCTTGACTCCAACGAAAGACTCCTTTGTCTTTATCCTCCGAGTCTTGACTCCAACGAAAGACTCCTTTGTCTTTATCCTCCGAGTCTTGACTCCAACGAAAGACTCCTTTGTCTTTATCCTCCGAGTCTTGACTCCAACGAAAGACTCCTTTGTCTTTATCCTCCGAGTCTTGACTCCAACGAAAGACTCCTTTGTCTTTATCCTCCGAGTCTTGACTCCAACGAAAGACTCCTTTGTCTTTATCCTCCGAGTCTTGACTCCAACGAAAGACTCCTTTGTCTTTATCCTCCGAGTCTTGACTCCAACGAAAGACTCCTTTGTCTTTATCCTCCGAGTCTTGACTCCAACGAAAGACTCCTTTGTCTTTATCCTCCGAGTCTTGACTCCAACGAAAGACTCCTTTGTCTTTATCCTCCGAGTCTTGACTCCAACGAAAGACTCCTTTGTCTTTATCCTCCGAGTCTTGACTCCAACGAAAGACTCCTTTGTCTTTATCCTCCGAGTCTTGACTCCAACGAAAGACTCCTTTGTCTTTATCCTCCGAGTCTTGACTCCAACGAAAGACTCCTTTGTCTTTATCCTCCGAGTCTTGACTCCAACGAAAGACTCCTTTGTCTTTATCCTCCGAGTCTTGACTCCAACGAAAGACTCCTTTGTCTTTATCCTCCGAGTCTTGACTCCAACGAAAGACTCCTTTGTCTTTATCCTCCGAGTCTTGACTCCAACGAAAGACTCCTTTGTCTTTATCCTCCGAGTCTTGACTCCAACGAAAGACTCCTTTGTCTTTATCCTCCGAGTCTTGACTCCAACGAAAGACTCCTTTGTCTTTATCCTCCGAGTCTTGACTCCAACGAAAGACTCCTTTGTCTTTATCCTCCGAGTCTTGACTCCAACGAAAGACTCCTTTGTCTTTATCCTCCGAGTCTTGACTCCAACGAAAGACTCCTTTGTCTTTATCCTCCGAGTCTTGACTCCAACGAAAGACTCCTTTGTCTTTATCCTCCGAGTCTTGACTCCAACGAAAGACTCCTTTGTCTTTATCCTCCGAGTCTTGACTCCAACGAAAGACTCCTTTGTCTTTATCCTCCGAGTCTTGACTCCAACGAAAGACTCCTTTGTCTTTATCCTCCGAGTCTTGACTCCAACGAAAGACTCCTTTGTCTTTATCCTCCGAGTCTTGACTCCAACGAAAGACTCCTTTGTCTTTATCCTCCGAGTCTTGACTCCAACGAAAGACTCCTTTGTCTTTATCCTCCGAGTCTTGACTCCAACGAAAGACTCCTTTGTCTTTATCCTCCGAGTCTTGACTCCAACGAAAGACTCCTTTGTCTTTATCCTCCGAGTCTTGACTCCAACGAAAGACTCCTTTGTCTTTATCCTCCGAGTCTTGACTCCAACGAAAGACTCCTTTGTCTTTATCCTCCGAGTCTTGACTCCAACGAAAGACTCCTTTGTCTTTATCCTCCGAGTCTTGACTCCAACGAAAGACTCCTTTGTCTTTATCCTCCGAGTCTTGACTCCAACGAAAGACTCCTTTGTCTTTATCCTCCGAGTCTTGACTCCAACGAAAGACTCCTTTGTCTTTATCCTCCGAGTCTTGACTCCAACGAAAGACTCCTTTGTCTTTATCCTCCGAGTCTTGACTCCAACGAAAGACTCCTCTGTCTTTATCCTCCGAGTCTTCATACAATGAGTCTTCACTGACGCTACAGCTGACGCTTCAAACCCACACCTGCTTCTATACCGGTGTTAGCGATAATTATCTACAGCTGAGTTGACTACGCCCCAGGTCGTTAGTGTGATGGGCTCCAATCGATAGTGCTCTGGCTCAGGACAATAGCAGGGTTTCCCTTTAATCAGTGAGGTGAGAGTTTCACAAGAACATGCTTCATGTGTTAAAGCTGCATTCTCTCTCCTGACCACCAGGGGGCGACTCCTCTGGTTGTATAGAAGTCTATGCTTCATGTGTTAAAGCTGCATTCTCTCTCCTGACCACCAGGGGGCGACTCCTCTGGTTGTATAGAAGTCTATGCTTCATGTGTTAAAGCTGCATTCTCTCTCCTGACCACCAGGGGGCGACTCCTCTGGTTGTATAGAAGTCTATGCTTCATGTGTTAAATCTGCATTCCCTCTCCTGACCACCAGGGGGCGACTCCTCTGGTTGTATAGAAGTCTATGCTTCATGTGTTAAATCTGCATTCCCTCTCCTGACCACCAGAGGTATCTGTCTCTCTCTCTCTTCATCACACAACACTGACATAAATACTCTTAAAGCAAACAACTTTAGTTAAGAAGTAAAATAATTAATTAATGTTTACTATCAACAGCGTTTGTCTATAGAAACATGATTAGATAGAAACTGTTAAATGTGTATTGTTAAATGTTAAATGTATGCACCTTCCCGCCAGGACAAATTCCTTGTATGTGTAAGCATACATGGCAATAAATGGTTCTGATTCTGATTCTGATTCTGATTAACTCATTTAAAGTCTGTGTGAATTAAATTGTTTACAGGATGTAAATATAGTAGTATATATATAGTACCCATGCACACACACACACACCCTACCTGAACCTCAGAGTTTTAGAGAGCTGAGCTCTTCCAGCTCTCCGGAGGAGAGAAGACGAACCGTCCATCAGGAGTTAGAGCTCCGAGCTGACTGAGAGAGAGGCTGTGTGTGTGTGTGTGTGTGTGTGTGTGTGTGTGTTTGTCCATGTAGCATTATCCTCCTGTCCAGCTGGCTGACATTCTGTCAACTATAAAGCTTCTCTCACACTCACACTCACACTCACACACACACACACACACACACACACACACACACACACACACACACACACACACACACACACACACACACACACACACACACACACCTTTATTTATCTAGCTTTCCAATTTCCTATTTATTTATTAATTTGGTGATGTATTCATTTATTGTGGGCTAATGTTTCAATGTGTCACCTTCAGGCTCTTGAGTGGTAAATACAGTCATATCTATAGAAAAACATAAAGAGACTAATGTGCAGTCTAATAATGAAACTGATCAGTGGGGAGAGAGAGAGAGAGAGAGAGAGAGAGAGTGAGAGACAGAGACAGAGACAGAGACAGAGACAGAGAGAGAGAGAGAGAGAGAGAAAGAGAGAGAAAGAGAGAGAAAGAGAGAGAAAGAGAGAGAGAGAGACAGAGACAGAGAGAGAGAAAGAGAGAGAGAGACAGAAAGAGAGAGAGATTTGATTTTTGAAACCAGCTTTATTTGCCGTTCTTATCCTTCCAGCAAAACAGACCAATAATTTACATTACATCAGGACACAATTTGAAAAATAAAAAACTACATGAGCACGTCTCCGAAGGTCAGTGTCTCTTCTGAGACAAAACAGAGAACCTGGTCAAACCCCCAGACCTGCTGGAACGAGATCAGGTCTCCCGCAGCTTTATAAAAGCTAAAATCCACCAGAAGTCTGGATTTGATCGCATTCACACACACAAGAGCAGCATCAACATTTACATCATCCTCCACCTTCCTCCTCCGGCTTACATACATCGCCATCTTGGCCTGGCCCAAAACAAAATTTAAACCCTGGCACTTGTGCTTGTGATGGCGACTATACTTAAAACCACAAATAAAAACCTGTTTTGTAAAAAACTCTCCACATTTTGTAAAAACTGTTAGTAAGAACAAAATCACAGCAGAGAGCCGCAGACACTCAGAGAAGCAGTGAAACACCGTCTCCCTCAGTCCACAGAAAGGACATTTGTCCTCAACAACAGTGTTTATAACGGACACAAAAGAGTTCACCGCTATAATCCCATGAAGGATCCTCCACTGCAAGTCTGCGTGTCTTTTAGACAGTGGAGGTTTGTAGATGGACCCCCATGCAGGTCTAAATCCTGGGTCCAGACCAAGATGACTCCTCCATGGAGTGTCAGTCCGACCATTCAGCTTAGTCTTGTTCAGCGTTTTTACCATCAGGCCGTACAAAACTTTTCCTGAGGCGTTCTCCAGAGAGACGGCCCGTACCGGCTCCAGCAGAAGGCCCCCACAGTCTTTATAATCCGGGAGCAGGCCAAGGGAAGGATACGGGTCGTTAGCGTTCGGCAGCAATGACCCATTGCTGAAGGAGTCTAGGAGGGAACATTCATGACCACTCAGTTTATGTCTCCAGTGCTCCAGAAGTTGCCCGGTGACCCGGACCGACCTGAGACCGAGTCGAGCAGCCAGATGGACGGGGTCATCCAGCCCAGGCCCAGCCAGCTCCACCACCTGACCCAGAGTATAAATCCCTGCAGCTTTCAGCACCCTGGACAGAGTCACTCCCCCCCAGCTAGGAGAGTCCAGCACCGTCCCAAACAGCACAGGTTCCTGCAGGAGCCAGTGCAGCGAGTCCGCCTGCTCCGCTCTCTGTCTCCTCAGTAGTTCCCACACAATGAAAACACTCCTGTAAAAACCCGGCAGAGACAACTTGCTCATGTTGTTGATGTCCATTAAAAACAAATTAAAATCCAGGCAGAGGCTGTTAAAACGCTGCAGAACGCAGCGGGATAAAGGCCTCCACACAACGTCTGTCGGTCCAGTGAGCATCCTCTGTAGAAACTGGAGGCGGAAAGCAGCACCTCTGCTTGCCAGATGGACCAGTCCTTGCCCTCCCTCCTCTTTGGGGAGGAACAGGACGCTCTGTGGGACCCAGTGCATCCGATCCCAAAAAAAATCAACCAGTAGCCTCTGTACCTGGGACGGGAGAGAGGCCGGGGGGTCAACGCAAGCCATTCGGTGCCACAGGGAAGACGAGACCAAATTATTCAGAATGAGGACACGGCCTCGGTAGGACATTTTTGGCAGTAGCCACCTCCATCCATTGAGCCGACCTTTTACACGCTCCAGAACATTGTCCCAGTTCTTTTGAACAAAGGTCTCATCCCCCAGGAAAACTCCCAGGTACTTCAGTCCTCCCCTTTTCCAGACTAAAGCACCTGGCAGCCTGAGCCGACCCCCCAACCTCTCCCCCACCATCACAGCCTCGCTCTTCCCCCAGTTCACTCTCGCAGATGAAATAACACCAAAATCTTTTACAGTGTCCTTTAAAACATCAATATCTCTTTGTGAGTTTACCAAAACAATCAAATCATCTGCATAAACAGAAAACTTAAAAGAGACAGGACACTGAGGGAAACACACACCACTCAACTTTTCTCTTAGTTTGTGGAGCAGAGGCTCAAAGGACAATGAATATAGCATACCAGAGAGAGAGCAGCCCTGCCTCACCCCCCTCTTAATGCTGAAGGGAGCACCCAGCCCGCCATTTATCTTAAGAACACTCGCAATGTCACTGTAGAGAACCTGGATCATGGCTATAAAACCAGGGTTGAACCCAAAAGCAGCCAGAGTCTGCCATAAATACTGGTGTTCAACCCGGTCAAAAGCCTTCTCCTGGTCTATGGAAATAAGACCAGTTTCAACAGCCAATGAACTAGAGAGGTCCAAAATATCACGAATTAAAGTGACATTGTCACTTATGAGCCTGCCGGGCACACAGTAAGTCTGGTCAGGGTGGATAATGGATGCCATCACCTCCCTCAATCTAAGGGCCAGGACTTTTGACAGGATTTTATAATCAGTGCACAGCAGAGAGACCGGTCTCCAGTTCTTAAGCTCATGTAGGTCTCCCTTTTTAGGTAGCAGGGTGATGACGGCCCTCCTGCAGCTCAGAGGGAGTCTTCCTCTCTGGAGACTGTCGTTGAGCACCTCGAGCAGGTCTTGTCCTAAGATGGACCAAAAAGACTCAAAAAAGTCCACAGGAAGGCCATCCATCCCCGGAGCTCTGCCACTCTGCAAACTTCCCATGGCTGTGGTCAGCTCCTGCAGAGTTAACTCTGCTGCCAGCTGGGAGTTGTTCTCTGTGCTTACCTGAGGGAGACCACCGAAGAAGCTGCTGTACACATCCGGATTGTCAGACCACTCACTCCTATAAAGGTCTCTATAGAAACCGGTAGCAAACTTCCTGATCCCAGACGAGTCTGAGACTTCAGAGCCGCTACCCGTTTGTAAAGAGTGAATGATCTTTCTCTGTCCATTTTTTTTCTCCAGCCCAAAGAAGAACCGAGATGGAGCATCCATCTGCGAGATGTTCATGAACCGCGACCTGACCAGAGCTCCCTGTGCTGAAACGCCCAGCAGATTGGCTATAGCCGACTGTTTAGACTTGAGGGAGACTAAATGCCCTCGATCTCCTGTAGAAGCTGCTAAAGATTGCAATTGTTCTACCTGTCTCTCCAGATCCTTCATTGATCGAGATAACTCCCCAGTGACATTGCGAGTGAACTGCTGGCAAAGTTGTCTAATCTGAACCTTCCCAAAGTCCCACCACTGCTGAATGCAGGTGAAAGCAGGCCTGCTCTCTCTGTGGGAAGACCAAAACAACTTAAAAGCAGATTTAAAAGTCCGGTCATTCAAAAGAGCCGTGTTAAAATGACAATAGGCGCTCTTTAACCGAACATTTTTAATAAAAACAGAACAGGAGACAAGACTATGATCAGTAAAACCCACAGGCTGAATAGCACACCTTTTAAAAATGTTAAAATGGTGTCTAAAACAATAGAGGCGATCCAGTCTGGCCAGGGATAGCGCGTTGTCTCTTGAGTGACTCCAGGTGTACTGCCTACAGGCACTATTAAACCCCCTCCACAGGTCAGACAGCTCATGGGTTTCCACTAGCTGCCTGATCCTGAGGGACGATGCAGGACGAGGTTCAGGATGATTCCTATCTAGGGTTGGATCCACCGTGCAGTTAAAATCCCCCCCTAAAAACATGTAGTCATCATTACAAGCTCCAATGGCATCAGATAAAATGTTTAAAAAACTACCCTATCCACCCCGCTGGTCGGCGCGTAGACATTTAAAAACACTAACTTCACCTTTTCATACTGAGCTGAGACCTTCAATAAAACACCTGGCACAATCTCATCCACCTCAATAGAAACTGGTAAAAAACTCCTGGCAAATAAAATCCCCACCCCTCCACTCAGACTGGATTTATGGCTTAAAATCACCTCCCCGTTAAAAGCCCTCCTCCAGTCACATTCAATGTCTGTCGTGCTGTGGGTTTCCTGTAAAAACATCACATCTAGCCTCCTCATCTCCATGAGCTTAAACAGAGCAGCTCTTTTAAAATCAGCTCTGGCTCCGTTCAGGTTCAAAGTCCCTATGTTGAACTCACACATAGATGGAGAGAGAAAAATAGAAAAACATGACAGTAAAATGAGAGAGACCACATGGTTAACATTCATCATCTTCATCATCAGAGATGAGTTGTGCTTGTACCTTAACAACCAGTTTCTTTAGACGGTAAATTTCCTGCAGCGTGAGCACATTATCCCCAGACTTCCTGGTGAGAGGTCGAGCTGACTGGATGAACAGCCTGAGATCAGGGAAGTGCTCCTCTACTACAGGCTGCCTGGCTCCCTTAGTGCTCTCCAGAAAACGTTTCAGATCAGCTGGCAGATAGGGAGTGTGATGACTTATCAGCTGTTCCTCCTGAGTCGTACTGAAGTCACTTTCTGACTCTGGTGGAGTGGTTTGCACTTTAGTTACTTTTTTAGCTTTTGAATGTTTTGGCACAGAATCCATAAACTTTCTTTTCTGCGCAATTTTTAACATTTCATCATCATCCATAACCTCATCCTCCAGCAGATCCAAACACGCTGACACGTTTTCCTTCACTTTTCCTGTGTCCTCACACTCATTTTGTTTGCTCTGATCAGTAGTCGTTTTTTGCGTAGACCTACTCCTTACCTCACCACCTGAAGTGGAGGGTCCCTCAATCACGGGGGTGACCACGACCACCGGAGTCGGGGCCAATGGCCGCGGCAAGTCCACCGCCACCGGCGCCGGCATCAGCACGGCCGCCGGTGCCGGCAAACTCGCCGGCACATCTTCACTAACTACTGTGACCGCGGGGGGGACAGCCCCGGGGGGGACAGCCTCGGGGGGGACAGCCTCGGGGGGGACAGCCGCCGCCGGCAGCTCACCGTCGGCAGCGGCCGAGCCCGCCGAGCCCGCCGCGTCCGCCGCACCCGCCGCGTCCGTTGTACCGGCCGCATCCGCGTCACCCATCATACCCGCTGCAGCCTGCCGCCGCCCCGCCCCCCTCTCCGGACAAGAGCGGATTAAATGCCCCTCCACTCCACACCCAAAACATTTCATGTTTTCTGATGAAGCAAACACCATATAACTAAAACCCTCCACCTTGAAAGAAAAGGACAGGTTCAGATCCCTTGTTGTGTCTTTGAGAATCATGTACACCTGTCTCCGGTGACACACGACGTGCTTCAGCTGCAGAGATTTGCAGCCCAAAGACACCATTTTTATAGGAGAGACGAGTTGTCCGTATCGGGACAACTCTTTCGCCAACATTTCATTTTTTATGAACGGAGGGGCATTCGAGATCGTTATCCTTATGGCCGGACTAACCAGGGGGAGAACGGGAGTGAAGGTGTCTTGTATCACCACACCGTTCTCCACCACCTCGCTGACTTTAGCCGTACTGCTCAAAAAGATAACGATCGCTCCGTTCATACGGGAAGCAGACTTAACGCTGCTGTACCCGACCACCTCTCCCACCGCTAACCCGGCCTCCTCCACAGAGCACTGGACAGCTGGGCTGAGTTTGATCCCATGACGCCGAGTCAGCTTCTCAAACTCAGCCCCAGCGTCTTCAACCACCGGCATCGTGCCAAACAAAGGCACGCTGCCAGTTCCTCCACCACCACCACACCACTAACTAATACAAAGAAATAAACCCAAACACATACACACAAAAATAAATAGGGAAAAAAGTTAGATAAACTCACACACGCTGAAACAAACCAGCACACACCACGCTCTCCACACTCAGTCCGCCATTCAGAGAGAGAGAGAGAGAGAGAGAGAGAGAGAGAGAGAGAGAGAGAGAGACAGAGACAGAGACAGAGACAGAGAGAGACTGCCAGTAAAACAAGAGTAGTTACTGCTGGGAAAACTGGGAGGGCTAATGGAGAATGAGGAAGAAGAACAAGAAGAAGAAGAAATAGATCCTATAACTCCCTTATGACTCTAAGTCTGTCTCTACCAGACAGAGAGACGAGACAGACGTCACATGACATCATCACATGACATCATCTCATGACATCATCTCATGCCATCATCTCATGCCATCATCTCATGACATCATCTCATGACATCATCACATGACATCATCTCATGAAATCTCATGCCATCATCTCATGACATCATCTCATGACATCATGACATCATCTCATGACATCATCTCATGACATCATCTCATGACATCATCACATGACATCATCCCATGACATCATCCCATGGCATCATCTCATGACATCATGACATCATCTCATGACATCATCACATGACATCATCACATGACATCATCTCATGGCATCATCACATGACATCATCACATGACATCATCACATGACATCATCACATGACATCATCTCAGGTAGAAAAACATACTCTTACCTGTCGGCGTCGGCCGGCCGCAGCCTGAAGCTGGTGTTCCGGTCCAGCTTGGTCTGACTCTTGGTTCTCTTCATGGACCCTTTGAGACGCTTACTGAAGAAACTCTGAGGGGAGGAGGACACAGTCAGGAGTGAAGAAGAGGAGGAGGACACAGTCAGGAGTGAAGAAGAGGAGGAGGACACAGTCAGGAGTGAAGAAGAGGAGGAGGACACAGTCAGGAGTGATGAAGAGGAGGAGGACACAGTCAGGAGTGAAGAAGAGGAGGAGGACACAGTCAGGAGTGATGAAGATGAGGAGGACACAGTCAGGAGTGAAGAAGAGGAGGAGGACACAGTCAGGAGTGATGAAGAGGAGGAGGACACAGTCAGGAGTGATGAAGAGGAGGAGGACACAGTCAGGAGTGATGAAGAGGAGGAGGACACAGTCAGGAGTGATGAAGAGGAGGACACAGTCAGGAGTGAAGAAGAGGAGGAGGACACAGTTAGGAGTGATGAAGAGGAGGAGGACACAGTCAGGAGTGAAGAAGAGGAGGAGGACACAGTCAGGAGTGAAGAAGAGGAGGAGGACACAGTCAGGAGTGATGAAGAGGAGGAGGACACAGTCAGGAGTGATGAAGAGGAGGAGGACACAGTCAGGAGTGATGAAGAGGAGGAGGACACAGTCAGGAGTGATGAAGAGGAGGAGGACACAGTCAGACTTTGTAAACAGTGAAAATGAGTGTTGGCTGAAGGTACATGATAACGTTCTCATGATGCATTCAGGCTCTGCTCAGTGAAAATGAGTACTGGCTGAAGGTAAATGATAACGTTCTCGTGATGCGTTCACATGTAATCAGTCAAATGTAGTGTTGGTGATGAACTAGAATAAATCCAGATGTTTTCACGTGAATATAAAATAGAGATGAGAGATGAATTATGAGCTGTTTAAAACTTCCTGAAGCTCTGAGCTCATTAATACACTTCATCAACACCAGGAACGATTATAAAATAATATCTGATATTTACTAAACATCCCAGAATCCACCGAGACTTACTCCGAATGAGGTTTAAATATGAGCCACTGTGTGGTATTAACGTAGGAAGAAATGAAATGATTATCGTGCCCGCCTCTCCGGGTTCACGACCTCCGCTCTTGCCGCCACGGACGTCCTACGACCTGCGAACTCACCGGTACTTTGAAAGGCGACGAGCTGGGATTGTCGGTGGCGCCACTCTTCTCCGAGCTCCCCAGACCGGAGATGCTCCGCCTCCTCGGGGATCGCTCCGAAGACACTTCTGCAGACAGAGAGACACAGGGGCGTTAAATCGATGACAAACTCTTTCAAAATAAAAGCAGGAAGCACACAGGTGAAATGATGCGATGACAACATCAAGATGTGACGTGCAGTCACGAGCTTCGTGCTGAAGGCGTGTTTCCTTTCATACAGCGCGCTTTTAAAAATTAATTCTGCTGGTTTGACGGAACGACCTCGTAGTTCATGACATCACCGTAATCTACCAGTAAGCAGAGAGCAGAAGCAGAAGAAGAAGTGGTGTTCCTTCAAGCTAGTGATGTTAGTCCAGCTGATCAGTCACGCGACTTAGATGTTCGCTGAGTTTGTAATACGACACCTTACAAAATAATAACACGGCGAGTATGATACCCTGAACTTAAACTTCTTAAAGTCTGACTTTAGTTAGCAGATTGTGACAAAGAAGTTTCTTATGGCAACAAATCACACAAAGCAACCACGAATATGACTCGTCTCCAGCTCTCTAACTCGTCTCCAGCTCTCTGACTCGTCTCCAGCTCTCTAACTCGTCTCCAGCTCTCTGACTCGTCTCCAGCTCTATGACTCGTCTCCAGCTCTCTGACTCGTCTCCAGCTCTCTGACTCGTCTCCAGCTCTATGACTCGTCTCCAGCTCTCTAACTCGTCTCCAGCTCTCTGACTCGTCTCCAGCTCTCTAACTCGTCTCCAGCTCTCTGACTCGTCTCCAGCTCTATGACTCGTCTCCAGCTCTCTGACTCGTCTCCAGCTCTCTGACTCGTCTCCAGCTCTATGACTCGTCTCCAGCTCTATGACTCGTCTCCAGCTCTCTGACTCGTCTCCAGCTCTATGACTCGTCTCCAGCTCTCTAACTCGTCTCCAGCTCTATGACTCGTCTCCAGCTCTATGACTCGTCTCCAGCTCTATGACTCGTCTCCAGCTCTATGACTCGTCTCCAGCTCTATGACTCGTCTCCAGCTCTCTGACTCGTCTCCAGCTCTCTGACTCGTCTCCAGCTCTCTGACTCGTCTCCAGCTCTATGACTCGTCTCCAGCTCTCTGACTCGTCTCCAGCTCTCTGACTCGTCTCCAGCTCTATGACTCGTCTCCAGCTCTCTGACTCGTCTCCAGCTCTCTGACTCGTCTCCAGCTCTATGACTCGTCTCCAGCTCTATGACTCGTCTCCAGCTCTATGACTCGTCTCCAGCTCTCTGACTCGTCTCCAGCTCTATGACTCGTCTCCAGCTCTCTGACTCGTCTCCAGCTCTCTGACTCGTCTCCAGCTCTATGACTCGTCTCCAGCTCTATGACTCGTCTCCAGCTCTCTGACTCGTCTCCAGCTCTCTGACTCGTCTCCAGCTCTCTGACTCGTCTCCAGCTCTCTGACTCGTCTCCAGCTCTCTGACTCGTCTCCAGCTCTATGACTCGTCTCCAGCTCTATGACTCGTCTCCAGCTCTATGACTCGTCTCCAGCTCTATGACTCGTCTCCAGCTCTATGACTCGTCTCCAGCTCTATGACTCGTCTCCAGCTGTGACTTGTCAGTAAGAAGGGTCACGACCTCAGAGCTGGCTCACATCCAGCTCATTGATTTTTATTCTCCAAAGCTAAATATAGACGCTCACTTCCTCTCTGGCTCACCAGCCATCTTGTCTGAGGTCGTCTCTCTGGGGGCCTCGAGCGGGCTCTTGAACCAGCTCTTGAACCAGCTACGAGGCAGGAACATTATTATAATAAATATAAACAGCTGTACCAGTATCCACTGGTGACCACTAAGAGCTTCAGTCAAACTATTTGTTTCATATTTTTGTGACATTCTCCGTTTGAGACTCAAACTGTGAAGAAAACTTTCTGAAATACTATAAAAATAAAATCATTTTTCAGCCGAAGGTTTATTACACTGTAATGTGCTAATCAGATGAAGTGCTCATGAGGAAGCAGTGCGATATAAACCGTTTATGAAGCAAATGCTCCGTGAAGAACACTCAATGTAACGGAGCACAGTGAACGCAGCATGCAGCAGCTTGTGTGTGTGTGTGTGTGTTGGATCAAGTTGCAGCTGCAGGGCTGCGATGCCCGGTGCGAGCAGCATATAACCAGAGAACGAGGAGCGATGATGATCTGCTCTTCTTCAAAGTTGAGGCAAACATGCCGCAGGAAGCCGGGTATGACAAGTGGGTCACATGACACGGACAGACGCACACACACGCACACACACTCACACACAGAGAGAGAGGAAGAGGAGGAGACGGTACCTCGATCACAGCTGTTCCCCATCATCTGAGGAGAGCACACACACACACAGACAGACACACACACACACACAGACAGACACACACACACACACACACAGACAGACACACACACACACACACACACACACAGGATTGGTCGGAGCCGCTGCCGTCCAATGAGTTTAAGATGCAAACGTCCGTCCTCGTCCCGCGAACGTCCTCGACTCAGCGACTCCCCCCACGCATCTCTCAGCCATGACCCCCCCTCTCTCTCTCCCTCTTTCTCCCTCTCCCTCTCTCTCTCCTTACCGCATTTATTCAATCAATCCCTTCAACTGCTCTGTTCTCTCTGTGCAGAACCCCCCCCCCTCTGCAGCAGCTCTCCTCTTCCTCCTCTTCCTCCTCAGCTACATGTATCTGCGCTCAGAGGACGGTTACTGAATAAGTTTCCTCTCGTGTGTGTGTCTGTGTGTGAGGGAGAGAGAGGGAGAGAGAGAGAGAGCGAGGGAGAGAGAGGGAGAGAGAGAGAGCGAGGGAGAGAGAGAGAGGAGGGGAGGAGAGAGAGGAGGGGAGAGAGATGAGAGAGAGGGAGCGATGAAAGGGAGGAGAGAGGAGGAGGAAAAGAAAGAGGGAGAGAGGAGGAGAGAGGGAGAGAGAGAGGAGGGGAGGAGAGAGAGGAGGGGAGAGAGATGAGAGGAGAGAGGGAGAGGAAAAGAGAGCAGGAGAGAGGAGGAGAGAGGAAAAGAGAGAGGGAGAGAGGAGGAGAGGAAAAGAGAGAGGGAGAGAGGAGGAGAGGAAAAGAGAGAGGGAGAGAGGCTGAAACATGAGACACTTTACTACAAACAGGAAGTAGAGGCTCTGTTGTATTTCTTCTTCTTTGGTAACATTTGAGGACGCTTGGATATTTAGAATATTTAGTTAATAACTGTTCTTCTGTTCTCTTCTTCTCGTCACATGGTTCTGATGTGGGCGGAGCTCCCACGCGGGTGTGATGTCACCTGACAGCAGCGCGAGGAATGCTGGGAATGTCGTCAGGCGGCACACCTGACGACATTCCCAGCAGAGATAAGAAGCCTTTGTTACAGACTCTGGTGGAGAGCCTGAAGGCACCACATGTTGTTTAGGAATACATAAATATTATATATTAATGTGTGTTTATGGTTCAGCTTCTTAAATGTTTCTCCGTTTGAAATGTTTTCCTGTTTTTAATCATTTTTTACTGCTAAATGTTAGATGGGATTTAAATGGAGGAGACGAGGAGGCGAGGAGACGAGGAGACGAGGAGGCGAGGAGGCGAGGAGGCGAGGAGGCGAGGAGGCGGCGACCTGAGCTCCAGAACCAGGCCCCCTCCTGCAGCACCTCCCCCCAGGACCGAGGCCTGAAGCTTGGCTCCGCTGGTAATACTTGTGTACTTTTACTAATATAACATTTAGCTCATAATAATACTTCACTCCGTGTACTTTTACGTTAAACACATTTTGTTTATAATAATACTTGTGTACTTTTACTTTAAACACATTTCGCTCATGATAATAGTTGTGTACTTTTACTAATATAACATTTAGCTCATAATAATACTTTAACGAGACATTAACAGGCTTTTTAAAAAGCAGAACCCCCGCAAAGCAGCCGGCCCGGACTCTGTCTCCCCTCCACCCTGAAGCATTGTGCTGATCAGCTGTCCCCGGTGTTTACAGACATCTTCAACACCTCTCTGGAGACATGCCATGTACCAGCCTGCTTCAAGGCCTCCACCATCATCCCCGTCCCCAAAAAACCTAGGATCACAGGACTCAATGACTACAGGCCCGTCGCCCTGACCTCTGTGGTCATGAAGTCCTTTGAGCGTCTGGTCCTGTCCCACCTCAAAACCCTCACCAACCCACTCCTGGATCCCCTGCAGTTCGCCTACAGAGCCAACAGGTCTGTGGACGATGCAGTCAACATGGCCCTCCACTCCATCCTCCAGCACCTGGACTCCCCAGGAACCTACGCCAGGATCCTGTTTGTGGACTTCAGCTCTGCCTTCAACACCATCATCCCGTCTCTGCTGCAGGACAAGCTCTCCCAGCTGCACGTGCCCGACTCCACCTGCAAGTGGATCACAGACTTCCTGTCTGACAGGAAGCAGCACGTGAGGCTGGGGAAACACGTCTCAGCCTCTCGGTCCATCAGCACCGGTTCCCCCCAAGGCTGCGTTCTTTCCCCACTGCTCTTCTCCCTGTACACCAACAGCTGCACCTCCAGTCACCAGTCCGTCAAGCTCCTGAAGTTTGCGGATGACACCACCCTCATTGGACTCATCTCTGGTGGGGACGAGTCCGCCTACAGGTGGGAGACTGACCACCTGGTGACCTGGTGCAGCCAAAACAACCTGGAGCTCAACGCTCTGAAGACAGTGGAGATGGTTGTGGACTTCAGAAAGATCTCAGCCCCACCAGCCCCTCTCAACCTGTGTGACTCCCCCGTCAAAGCTGTGGAGTCCTTCTGCTTCCTGGACTCCATCATTACCCAGGACCTCAAGTGGGAGCTAAACATCAGCTCCATCTCCAAGAAGGCGCAGCAGAGGATGTTCTTCCTGAGGCAGCTGAGGAAATTCAACCTGCCAAAGACAATGATGGTGCACTTCTACACTGCCATCATCGAGTCCATCCTCTGTTCCTCCATCAGCGTCTGGTACGCTGCAGCCACTGCCAAGGACAAGGCCAGGCTGCAGCGCATCATTCGCTCTGCCGAGAGGGTGATTGGCCGCAATCTGCCGTCCCTCCAGGACTTGTTTGCTTCAAGGACCCTGAAGAGGAAGATTGTAGCTGATCCCTCTCACCCTGGACACAAACTGTTGGTGTCCCTCCCCTCTGGCAGGAGGCTGCGGTCCATCAGGACCAAGACCTCACGCCACAAAAACAGTTTCTTCCCGTCTGCAGTCGGGCTCATCAACAGAGCCCGGGTCCCCCTAACAGAGCCCGGGTCCCCCTAACAGAGCCCGGGTCCCCCTAACAGAGCCCGGGTCCCCCTAACAGAGCCCGGGTCCCACTAACAGAGCCCGGGTCCCCCACTGACTCTAATGACTCTGTCACCCCCAGACAATTCCCACCGGACACTCCCCTGCACATAGCCTTATACTTATACTTGACTTGAATACACTTGACACCTGGGCATTGCACTTGCCATTTTCACACAACACTTACACTCATGCACATTCTATGCACTTTATCTTACTTTGGTATTTTGTTATGCTGCTGTCTCAATGTAAATATTCATTCATCCATTCATCCTCATTTATTGCACTGCGTTAACTGTTAAATGTGTATTGTTAAATGTTAAATGTATGCACCTTCCCGCCAGGACAAATTCCTTGTATGTGTAAGCATACATGGCAATAAATGGTTCTGATTCTGATTCTGATACTTGTGTACTTTTACTTTAAACACATTTAGCTCATAATAATACTTGTGTACTTTTACTTTAAACACATTTCGCTCATGATAATACTTGTGTACTTTTACTAATATAACATTTAGCTCATAATAATACTTGTGTACTTTTACTTTAAACACATTTCGCTCATGATAATAGTTGTGTACTTTTACTTTAAACACATTTCGCTCATAATAATACTCGTGTACTTTAATTAAAGTATGCCTTTGAAACACAGCTTTTATTAGTATCAGTACTTTTCCTGAAGGGATCGCAGTACTTGTTCCCGCGCTGCTGCAGCCGCTGATGCGGATCGATACGTGACCCGATCAGCTGTGATCAGGTGACCTGGGGAAGCGGAAGTAGTCTGTCTGTGGTTCCGGCGGAGACTCGGACGCTTCTCTTTAAACAAAGTTTCGCGGAGAGGCGCGCGCACCCTCGACCTGCATTCCATACCGGAAGTTTAAAGTTTAGGGTTTAGAGTTTAGAGAGAGAGAGAACAAGGGAGAGAGAGAGACTCACCCGGGACGTCCATCAGAGCCGCAGGTCCTCTGAGACTAAACACTCATTCAGGCTCAGCTCACACACTTCCGCCCCGGCCCTTCAGAATAAAGGTCCTGCTGCAGGACACGTGGGTACCGGAAACGGGTAATATTTACATAAAAGTAGTAATATTCTTAGCTTGTGTAGCAGCTGGGACGTGAATATGTTTTGACTATGTAAGTTATGTGTTTTGTTTTTTATTTATTCCGTTAGTGCTACTTTAAATAACCACTACTTTGTACTTTGTTCTGTTTTAATGTTTTGTTCTACTCTAATTTTACATATTCTGACATTTGTTTAAATATTTTAAAAGGTCATTGTGCAAACACACCAGAAAACTAAGAACAGACTCTTTCAACCCAAAACTTATATATATAATGTGTGTGTGTATATATATGACCTCAGTAATTTCATTGTGTAACGCTTTATTAAAAAAATGTTTTTAATTATTTTGCTGTATCATGTGAATATACTCTGTGGGCATAATATAGAGTTATATTCAATCTTATCTTAAAAAGAGAAGGGAAGTAATATAATAATTAAATCATAATATAAAGTGTATATTTTTTAAATGGCAGTGGAGAACAAGACTAAGTGGGAAATAAACTAAACAAATACATTGTGGGCAAACTATTTTGTTTTCAGTCAATAACAGAGGATGTGATATTTAGTCCATAAAATAAGACAAATGTGGTTCCATGGCAGCTGAACACACTTCCTGTTGACCTCGCTCACATTATTTACTCCCGGATGTTCTGATTAGTTAACTTGAAGGAGGCCGAGGTTGTGTCATCTATAAACATAATTTATGTTCGACTGATGATGACTTCAACTTCAACTACAGGTTCAGACTGAATCAGACTGTTAAAAATACTTTTATTTTGAAGGCGATGTTGCAGAGATGTGTTGGGTTTTATTGTGGCGGGGCTGACAGGCGCAGAGCAGACTGAGGAATGCAGCAGATCCAGAGGAGCCCAGGTGACCCCCTGGCCTGCAGCGGGTCAGGGGGTCACCTGGGCTCTGCAGGTGAGAGAGAGTCCACGATGATGATGATGATGATGAAGATGATGATGCAGTGAGCAGTCGGTGATCAGACTGAACCAACGAGACTGTAAAGACGAGCAGAACGACAACCAGGAGAAGAGGAAGAGGAGGAGGAAGAGGAAGATAATACAAGAGTTTCATTGTTTCACTTCCCAGTTTGGCTTCAACAGCATTCTGAGCTCACATTAAAAGCCAGGACACTTTCACCATCAATACCAGTACAAACCAGTACAAATGGAAAATCAAACTCAGCATGAATCTAGTATTACACCAGTAATTAAATAGAGTTAAGCAACAAAAAACAGCTAAACCCAGTATGAATCCTATATCAGACCCAGCATGAAAACCAGTATAAACCTGGCATTAAAACCAGTATGAAAACTGAATGAATCCACCTTTAAACCCAGGATGGTTATCTACTTTAACCAGTGATATAACCAGTATAACTCCAGCCTAACTCAGTATGAATCTAATACAAAAAACAGTATGAACCCAGCATCAAACCCAGTATAAATCGAGTAATAAAACCAGTATGAACCCAGCTTTAAAACCAGTGTAAAGCCAATACCCAACCCGGTAAACATTTTGTATTAAACCAGAGATACAACCAGTATCAATCCAGCATGAAACCAGTATGAACCCAGTCTCAAACAACCCACCAGTATAACCAGTATACATGTCAGCAGTGAAAAGTGAAAGGATGCGTTTGTGTGGACGAGAGAGCAGGACTAAGGAGACTTCCTGTCCCCTGATCAATAAGCCGATCAGTGGGACAGGAAGTCTCAATCACAGTACTGAGACTTCCTGTCCGTTGTCCCCTGTGGGACCCCTGCAGCTCCGGGTGGGAAACCCCTCGGCCCAGGCGTCCCACAGGGGGCAGCGGGTCCGGCCCCTTCAGGGGGAGGACGGACACTGGACGCTTTGTCCTCCACACGTTCCCCCGGACACCCGGAGCAGGAAAATTACACGTCGCACTCAAACGCCTCATCACTGGCACTGAACCGGGACCCTGAACGCCTCCTGAAGTGCTGAAGGATTCTCTAAACTACATGTAGTAGGAGTGTAGTATTCATGTAGTATTTATGTAAAATAAATGTAATGGTATAAACGTAGTATAAACATAGTATAAACGTGTTATAAACATGGTATAAATGTAGTACAAACGTAGTATAAACATGGTATAAACGTAGTATAAACGTAGTATAACCATGTTTTAAACATAGTATAAACGTAATATAAACGTAGTATGAACGTAGTATAACCATGTTATAAACATAGTATAAACGTAATATAAACGTAGTATAAACGTAGTATAACCATGTTATAAACATAGTATAAACGTAATATAAACGTAGTATAAACGTAGTATAACCATGTTATAAACATAGTATAAACATAGTATAAAAGTAATATAAACGTAGTATGAACGTAGTATAACCATGTTATAAACATAGTATAAACGTAGTATAAACGTAATATAAACGTAGTATAACCATGTTATAAACATAGTATAAACGTAATATAAACGTAGTATAAACGTAATATAAACGTAGTATAACCATGTTATAAACATAGTATAAACGTAGTATAAACATGTTATAAACATAGTATAAACATAATATAAACGTAGTATAACCATGTTATAAACATAGTATAAACATAATATAAACATAATATAAGCGTAGTAGACATGTTCTTACCCAGCGTGGCGTTGGCGCCCTCTGCTGGGAACTCTGGGAACTGTCCCTCTGAGGGGACGCTAAAGGTCCTGCGGAGGCTCCGCCCCTTTGAGGAGTCTGTGGGGCTCTCCTGAGGCTCACCTGCAGCCTGGGGGTTATTAATGTATATCATTAATAATAATACGTGACTAGATGCATTCATTAATATGGCGTATATATAAATATATACATGTATACACATATTAATATATTTACATACATTTACTAATGAATAAATAAACTTCAAAATAAAGCCGAAAAATAAAGCATACTTAAATAAATAAATAAAAGGGAAAATAAATAGAATATATGAATACAGGAATTAATACAATGGTAAACTATAGGTAAGCAAATTAAAACAATAATATAAATTTATGTAATTCATGCCATCAATTAATTACACTTATTTTTAATATTATGTCCGGTACATTTAATAGCATATTCATTTATTTAGGGATTTACTTATCTATGCCTGATTTCAGTATGTTGTGTCCTCCATTATATTGCTGTATTATACTAATATATATAAAGAGAATATACATATATAATCTTAAATATATATAAATAAATATAGATTATATATATATATATATATATATATAATCTTAAATATATATAAATAAATATAGAGATTATATATATATATATATATAAAATCTCTATATTATTATTATATGTTGTGATATTTGCTTCATATTCTGTTTTCTTTACATTTCTTTATAAATACAGATAAACTTTAATCCTGTCAGATATTAATAGACATTTAATTAAAGTTTTTAAATTAATTAAATTACATTTTTGGATGGTTTTCTATTCATTTATTTATTTAACAATCTGTATTTATCTGTATTTGTGTCTTTTGATATGAAACGTGGTTTAAAGGCCTTTGAAATGGAAAGTAATCATAAGAAAGAGCGTTTGTTGTTGAAACAAAGAGTGACCTCTGACCTCTCCGTCCTGGTTCAGCAGGATGAGCTGGCTGTCCGTCAGGAGGCAGAACTTCCTGTCCCAGCCGCCGGTGGGCGGGCTCTGACCGCAGGAGAGGCGGTGAGCCGGAGGACCTCTGACATCTGAGAGGGAGGAACCAGAGTTAGGGACACGCCAGGCTGCATCCCATAATAACCATGCTCACGGGAACCCCTCTGTTTATGTTTTATAGGATTGCCTCACATGAGGCGTTCTCTCTTTATTGATCTGTAATATGGACTTTCTCTGCACACTAAATGTTTGTGCGTTATATCACATCTTTACAATAATGCACATTAATGCATAAAAATATAAATGTTATGGAAAACAGTAACGACCCAGAGAGGATAATAATGATAATATTGATAATAATGATAATAATAATAATAATAATGATAATAATAATGATAATAATGATAATAATGATAATAATAATGATAATAATGATAATGATAATAATAATAATGATAATAATAATGATATAATTATAATAATAATGATAATAATGATAATAATGATAATAATAATGATAATAATGATAATGATGATAATAATGATAATAATAATAATGATAATAATAATGATATAATTATAATAATAATGATAATAATGATAATAATGATAATGATGATAATGATAATAATGATAATAATAATGAAGGATGGCAACACGAGGAAGTACATTTACTCATAAAGTTATTTTGAAGTGATTTCAGTGTGTGTGAGAGTGACAGGTGGGTGAGAGTCACCCACCTGTCACTCTCACACACACACATACATACATACATACACACACACACACTTATACATGTATACACAGACACACACACACATATACACCCACCCACACATACATATACACATATACACACACACACATATATACACGTATACACAGACACACACACACACACCTAGCATTAGCTGCTCATTGGCACATGGAAACGCAGTGTGAGAGCAGGAGGGTGAGACAGGGTTCTCTGTGTGTGTGTGTGTGTGTGTGTGTGTATAGAGAAGTAAGAGCTCTGTGGTTTTCACTACCCAGCATGCTCTCTGTTCGCTGCAGTTCCTGTTCATCTGCAGCTTCTCAGTAAAGTGTTGATCCAACACAGAATTAAAGTTCAAGTTAAATAAATATATAGATAACAGTTAAAAGATATAAATCATAGAATCTGAAGTTTCTATAAAGTCTGTTTTCAGGATAAAAAACTATATTTTGGGAATAAAAGGTTGTTATAATTAGATATATAGAGTTGTTGTATTTCAAGATAAAGTTAAGATAATGTTCTTGAAATAAAAAGTAATTTCCAGAATATGCATTTTTTTTAAAGGAGGGAAAAAAAGTACAAACGATATTTTCAGAATAAAAGGTAAAGGGCTCATGTGCATTGCAGTCTTTAGACCTGTCCACCCAAATGATGGACACAACCCATTATTCTAGAACCGTCGCTACGTCACTCCTCCAGATACGGTCACTTCTGGACACCGGTTGCAAAAAAAAAAAAGATGGCGACGGCCAAAATGCTGAACTAGAAACTTTGAAACGTCCACAAAACCAACGATGTACCTTTATACATCCTTATGCACCTTTATACATCCTTATGCACCTTTATACATCCTTATGCACCCTTATGCACCTTTATACATCCTTATGCACCCTTATACATCCTTATGCACCTTTATACATCATTATGCACCCTTATGCACCTTTATACATCCTTATGCACCCTTATGCACCTTTATACATCCTTATGCACCTTTATACATCCTTATGCACCTTTATACATCCTTATGCACCCTTATGCACCTTTATACATCCTTATGCACCCTTATACATCCTTATGCACCTTTATACATCCTTATGCACCCTTATGCACCTTTATACATCCTTATGCACCCTTATACATCCTTATGCACCTTTATACATCCTTATGCACCCTTATGCACCTTTATACATCCTTATGCACCCTTATACATCCTTATGCACCCTTATGTACCTTTATGCACCTTTATACATCCTTATGCACCCTTATGTACCTTTATACATCCTTATGCACCCTTATGCACCTTTATACATCCTTATGCACCCTTATGCACCTTTATACATCCTTATGCACCTTTATACATCCTTATGCACCTTTATACACCCTTATGTACCTTTGTGCACCCTTATGTACTTGTGTGCATTCTTATGTACTTTTATGCACCTTGATGCACCTTCAAGTACCCTTATGTACCTTTGTGCACCCTTATGCACCCTTATGTACTTTTGTGCACCCTTATGTACCTTTATGCACCCTTATATACCTTTATACACCTTTATGTGCCTTTGCACCCGTATGCACCTTTAAGTACCCTTATGTGCCTTTAGGCACCCTAATGAAATGAAATTAAATGTAATAAGCCTGTTCTATATGTCTAGAATAAGAGGTTAATATGTTTTGAGAAACAGACTGGAATATTTCTATACGTCTGAAGGTCTGTAGAGAAACAAGGTTTTGTTTGGTAAAAGTTCCCCTTTAAATGGTACTGTCATGGCTCAATAACGGTCAATTGGACAGAATGAACCGGGTATCGCGTCTCCTTCCTACCAGACTCGTCAGGTTCAGGTCGCTCCCCGAGGACGCCGCTGATCCTCCGAGAGACCGCGGTGAGGACGCTGCTGACGGAGGGGGTCCTCCGTTCCGACCCCCCCGTCCTGACTGGCCCGCCTGCACCGGGTTCAGACCAGGACCTGAGGTAGGGGAGGATCCTGCGCAGAGATCCGGGCCTCTCCTGGCCCTTGTGGGGTCGATCACCGCTCCGGTCATGCGGGGCCGCGTTGGACCTCGGAAGGCCGAACAGCCTCAGGTGAAGAGGCTCCGCGGTGCGCCCTTCGCCCTCGGGAGCGGCCATCTTGGCGGTTTCCAGGCAAGCAAATGTTCTCCACTCGTATCCGTCCAATGGCTGCTCAGGAGCCGGTCGTGGGTTGGATCTCCACCAGGGCTTCCTGTAATGCTGCCAGCAATACAAGGCCCGACAGGGAGTCTGGCCTGGACCCTCGCCGCCCTTGGGGGGGCGTCCACTTCCTCTCATGGTCCGGCACGCATAGACTTCCTCCAGGCAGCGGCGAGCAGATGGAGCAGCTGGTTCCCGACCAGCCGAACGACGCATCTCGCCTCGCTCTCTCTCAGCAGGCCGGCGGTGACTTCCTGGGAGGAAGTGGAGCGCCAGATGAAGAGCGAGTTGCCTTTCGGCCAATCAGGTGTCTCCAGACGCTCGCGGAGCAGCAGGCTGTGGTTTCCCCTGAGAGATGGAAACCGAAACCAGCTCAGAAACCACCGGTTCAGAAACCACCGGTTCAGAAACCACCGGTTAGTCGCTGATGGAACCGATCGGGTTGGTGAACGAGGCAGAAGAGATGTTTTACCAAGAGGAGTCTCCAGGAGGAGTCACCAAGAGGAGCCAAGAGGAGGAGTCACCAGGAGGAGTCACCATGAGGAGTCACCAAGAGGAGTCTCCAGGAGGAGTCACCAAGAGGAGTCTCCAAGAGGAATCACTAAGAGGAGTCACCAAGAAGAGTCACCAAGAGGAGCCAAGAGGAGGAGTCACCAGGAGGAGTCACCATGAGGAGTCACCAAGAGGAGTCTCCAGGAGGAGTCACCAAGAGGAGTCTCCAAGAGGAATCACTAAGAGGAGTCACCAAGAAGAGTCACCAGGAGGAGTCACCAGGAGGAGTCACCAGGAGGAGTCACCAAGAAGAGTCTCCAAGAGGAATCACTAAGAGGAGTCACCAAGAAGAGTCTCCAGGAGGAGTCTCCAAGAGGAATCACTAAGAGGAGTCACCAGAAAGAGTCTCCAGGAGGAGTCACCAGGAGGAGTCACTAAGAGGAGTCTCCAGGAGTCACATGACTCAGAACACTGTTATATTCTGCTGTCTCTGATTTCATAAAGAATAAAGCAGATAAATCCTGATTATGAAGAAGAAGCGATAGCATCCTAGCACTCTGAATCAAGTCATACAAACAAAATAAATATCCAATAAATTAAAGGCTTAAAAAATAAAGAGTTGTAAAAGTTTGTCTGATACAAGTTAAAGTGAACTGTGTTTGAAACCTCCTCCTCCTCCTCTTCCTCCTCCTCCTCCTCTTCCTCCTCCACCTCCTCCTCCTCCCTGCATGACCCACATGTTCGTGTTCATTGGATAACAGTTGGTCTCCGGGGCGACGCTGCATGTAGGTCAGAGCTAAGCCGAGGAGTCCTGCAGACAACGGGAACCAGGAGAGTCCAGACCTAGCCCCGACCTGTCAATCACCCTGTAGCCCCGCCCTAAAGCATCCCCTGCATTATGGTCTGTTTGACTCTAAATGAGCATAATTTACTAAATGAACATCATGCTGTATTGAAGAAGACTTGAAACTAGAGATTGAGACATAAACTCATGTTTACAATGTTTACTGAGGGAATACATCAAGAGAGAAGTAGAGTCATTTATATAGACTTCTATACAACCAGAGGAGTCACCCCTGGTGGTCAGGAGAGAGAATGCAGCTTTAACACATGAAGCATAGACTTCTATACAACCAGAGGAGTCGCCCCCTGGTGGTCAGGAGAGAGGATGCAGCTTTAATACATGAAGCATAGACTTCTATACAACCAGAGGAGTCGCCCCCTGGTGGTCAGGAGAGAGAATGCAGCTTTAACACATGAAGCATAGACTTCTATACAACCAGAGGAGTCGCCCCCTGGTGGTCAGGAGAGAGGATGCAGCACATAATTCAAAGTTCTGTGATTTAATGCTTCTTGCCATAATGCACCATGGGAGTCGTAGTTCCTCTCTTTCCCTTTCACGTCGTTCAGTCCTTCGTCTTTCGTAGCAACACAACCTCCTCTCATGGACTTCCACTGAAACAGATTATTAAAGCAAGACGCGGTCGTGTCTGCAGAACCCGGGTTCACAATCACATAACGAAAGATACAGCTGCAGCTTCACCTGGGAGTCTGAGCTCTCTGGACCTGCAGCCCCCCTGCCCCCCAGCAGGACCCTGAACCGGTCTGGTTCCACACACTTCTAAACATCCCCGCGAGGAGCTGGAGGAAGTGAATCAGGACGACAGGAAGTAGAACTGCTGCTCCGTTAGACGCCACTCTGTCCTCATCTCCATCCTGCCGGAAAGCCAGGAGACCCGACAGCAGCTAAAAATAACCCGCAGCCGAAGAGGAGAGGGAAGGAACGCAGAGGCCCAAAGGAATCCTGGGTAAATCCCCCACCACAGACGGGAAGTCCAGACAGGAACTGGAGCGAACCCTTTGATTATCGATCGATCGGTGACATCCTCACATTAAAAAGACACTTCGGCGTTTTTACTTGAAAAAATTGACTCATTTCAAAAGTTAAAACAAGGACGCACCATTCCGGATCAGGACCCAGACACGACTGGGCATGTGCGTGCCGCTGTGAACAGGAAGTAGATCGGATGCTATTTCAGGACCCCTGAAGGCAGCACAAGGAGCCCCCGAGGAGCCCCTGAAGGAAACACGAGGAGCCCCTGAAGGCAGCGCGAGGAGCCCCTGAAGGCAGCGCGAGGAGTCCCTGAAGGCAGCACGAGGAGCCCCTGAAGGCAGCACGAGGAGCCCCTGAAGGCAGCACGAGGAGCCCCTGAAGGCAGCACGAGGAGCCCCTGAAGGCAGCACGAGGAGCCCCTGAAGGCAGCATGAGGAGCCCCTGAAGGCAGCACGAGGAGCCCCTGAAGGCAGCAGCAGCTGGCCATATGGGAGGAATGTGAGCGGTGGAGGCCTGGTGGGTGAGATCACCGACACATATTTTTGACGGCTGTCACAGTGGGGGCGGAGCTAATGCAAAGAGACAACCAATGGGAACAGATATTTAGACAGGTTGAGAGATCTGTATGCCTCAAGGCAAGGAAGGAAGGAAGGAAGGAAGGAAGGAAGGAAGGAAGGAAGGAAGAAAGGAAGGAAGGAAGGAAGGAAGGAGGGAAGGAAGGAAGGAAGGAAGGAAGGAAGGAAGGAAGGAAGGAAGGAAGGAAGGAAGGAAGGAAGGAAGGAAGGAATGTCCATGTGACAGCAGCTGGACATGAATCACATGATATGTTGAGAGAGTGAAGAGTAAAAAAAAACTGATGGAATACAAAACTAAAACGTGAAGTTATTATTAAGACACCTCAGTCACCAGGGAGGTTCCCTTCAGGTACATTATGATGCGTTCAGGCTCTGCTCAGTGAGCTCTGCTCCTCTCTCCTCTCATCTCTTCCTCTCTCTCCTCTCCCCTCCTCTCTCCTCTTCCTCTCTCTCCTCTCTTCTCTCTCCCTCTCTCTTCCTCTCCCTTTCTCTCTCCTCTCCCTCTCCTCTCTCTTCCTCTCCTTTCTTCTCCTCTCCCTCTCCTCTCTCTCCCTCTCCTCTCTCTTCCTCTCCTCTCTTCTCCTCTCCCTCTCCTCTCTCTCCCTCACTCTCTCACTCTCTCCCTCTCTCCTTCTCTCCTTCTCCTCTCCCCCTCTCACATGACTGCTGGTCTCAGGTGAATAAATAATGACGTCATAGTTTCTCTGAGTTCAGAGTTTAATGTTTTTAACACAATGTGATGAAAGTAAACAGATGATTTGAGTAAAGATTTAAAATGACACGTGAAGAATACAATGTTTATATGAAATATCAGTTTGAAGCTTTTTGTTACAGAAGAGTTTGTCACACATGATGCGTTCAGGTACCGTCTGAAAGATAGAAATCTGACAATAATGCAATTTCTTACAGTTCCTGGTTGGGGTCTCCATCCCCCCGGCAGGTTCTGGGGTTAAATGATAACCTTCCTGTATGTTTCATATTACTTGTGTTATTATACATTATAATAATATAACGTCTTCTCTGTGGGTCTAAAACCGGATTATCTTATTTTAGGCAACTTTAACATATATATATATATAAATAATTATGACAGTAAGCTGTCACTTCAGAAACATATATTTATGAAGTGAATATATACATATATATATATATATATATATATGTGCTGCTGAAACACATCCATCTGATAATAAGACTATGATATATAGTATTATATATGTATAATAATTGGTATTTTTCAGACTAGAACCTTTAATTCTGCTGGTTTTGGATGAACCATTAAAGTTTTGATGACCATGAAAACATTGCGCAACCCCTTGAAAGTTTCAGGGACTTCCGGGGTCCAGACCCTCAAAGTGGTCTTGGGGCCCAACACCTGGAGCCGCTACCTCTGACCTCTCTAAAGGCGTCCACCTCCTCTCTGCCGTGCGCGTGAGTGCGTGTCCGCTCGTCTTACCGTAAACTCGGAGCCATCCCTGCTGCTGGGACACGGTGTCCACCAGGATCCGGTCCAACAGGGGGTCCAGGAGGCTCAGTCCGCCGGGCACAGAGTCCACGTCGCCCGGCTCCGTCTCCATATCCAAACTTCAGACGGGACCCTCCAGAAGGGCACGTGCCCCGGTGGGCGCGAGTTCGAGGTCGCGGTAAGTCGGTAAAAGTCGGTGTCCGTTAGCCGTTAGCTGAGCCGGTCCTCAGCCGCATCGCCCCGCGCGGCCCCGGGTCCCGGGTCCCGACCGGGGTTTACCTTCCGACCGACCGGCGGGACTCTCCTTCCTGCCCCGGAAAGAGTGCACCGAGAAGCGGGCGGTGAAGCCCGAGCGAGCCGCTGAAGGAAGAGGTCGCGCGGCGCGTGTCCGGCTGGCTGCTCCCGAGTCCACTCTGCACCGGGCACGAGCCCGAGACCGGGCGCGCTCACGAGTGAGAGGACGGGCGAGAGCGCGCGTCAAAGTCTGGGGCGAGCAGTGGAAGAAGTAGAAGTACTAATACCACACTATGAAAGTACTAATACCACACTGTGAAAGTACTAATACCACACGGTGAAAGTACTAATACCACACTGTGAAAGTACTAATAACACACTGTTAAAGTACTAATAACACACGGTGAAAGTACTAATACCACACGGTGAAAGTACTAATACCACACGGTGAAAGTACTAATACCACACTGTGAAAGTACTACTACTTCACTGGGACTCTGTCTCCACCTGCTGGTCCTCCTGCTGTTACCATAAAAGTAATATTAGGAATACTACACAGTAGGAATACTCTAACTGTGACCCAAGAGCAGTACGAGTGGAGAGCAGAGTTTATTCACCCAAGAGAAACAAGGAAGAAGGAAGAATCACCGGGTCAGGGACAGAATACTATGGGTCGTACCGGGGCAGAGCCAAGGTAGAGAAGTCCTAACAGATAGGGTCGTACCGGGGCAGAGCCAAGGTAGAGAAGTCCTAACAGATAGGGTCGTAACGGGGCAGAACCAAGGTAGAGAAGTCCTAACAGATAGGGTCGTAACGGGGCAGAGCCAAGGTAGAGAAGTCCTAACAGATAGGGTCGTACCGGGGCAGAGCCAAGGTAGAGAAGTCCTAACAGATAGGGTCGTACCGGGGCAGAGCCAAGGTAGAGAAGTCCTAACAGATAGGGTCGTAACGGGGCAGAACCAAGGTAGAGAAGTCCTAACAGATAGGGTCGTACCGGGGCAGAGCCAAGGTAGAGAAGTCCTAACAGATAGGGTCGTACCGGGGCAGAACCAAGGTAGAGAAGTCCTAACAGATAGGGTCGTACCGGGGCAGAGCCAAGGTAGAGAAGTCCTAACAGATAGGGTTGTACCGGGGCAGAGCCAAGGTAGAGAAGTCCTAACAGATAGGGTCGTACCGGGGCAGAGCCAAGGTAGAGAAGTCCTAACAGATAGGGTCGTAACGGGGCAGAACCAAGGTAGAGAAGTCCTAACAGATAGGGTCGTAACGGGGCAGAGCCAAGGTAGAGAAGTCCTAACAGATAGGGTCGTACCGGGGCAGAACCAAGGTAGAGAAGTTCTAACAGATAGGGTCGTACCGGGGCAGAGCCAAGGTAGAGAAGTCCTAACAGATAGGGTCGTACCGGAGCAGAACCAAGGTAGAGAAGTCCTAACAGATAGGGTTGTAACGGGGCAGAACCAAGGTAGAGAAGTTCTAACAGATAGGGTTGTACCGGAGCAGAACCAAGGTAGAGAAGTTCTAACAGATAGGGTTGTACCGGAGCAGAACCAAGGTAGAGAAGTCCTAACAGATAGGGTCGTACCGGGGCAGAGCCAAGGTAGAGAAGTCCTAACAGATAGGGTCGTAACGGGGCAGAACCAAGGTAGAGAAGTCCTAACAGATAGGTTCGTACCGGGGAAGAACCAAGGTAGAGAAGTCCTAACAGATAGGGTCGTAACGGGGCAGAACCAAGGTAGAGAAGTCCTAACAGATAGGGTCGTAACGGGGCAGAACCAAGGTAGAGAAGTCCTAACAGATAGGGTCGTAACGGGGCAGAACCAAGGTAGAGAAGTCCTAACAGATAGGGTCGTAACGGGGCAGAACCAAGGTAGAGAAGTCCTAACAGATAGGGTCGTAACGGGGCAGAACCAAGGTAGAGAAGTCCTAACAGATAGGGTCGTAACGGGGCAGAACCAAGGTAGAGAAGTTCTAACAGATAGGGTTGTACCGGGTCAGAGCCAAGGTAGAGAAGTCCTAACAGATAGGGTCGTACCGGGGCAGAGCCAAGGTAGAGAAGTCCTAACAGATAGGGTCGTAACGGGGCAGAACCAAGGTAGAGAAGTTCTAACAGATAGGGTTGTACCGGGTCAGAGCCAAGGTAGAGAAGTCCTAACAGATAGGGTCGTACCGGAGCAGAACCAAGGTAGAGAAGTTCTAACAGATAGGGTCGTACTAACACTTTGTTATTTTTATTTATTTAACAGTGTAGGTAAGTTTATTCACTGTACATAGACATTTTTCTGTTTTCTACTGCAGCACTTCGTCTTGGATTGTCTGCTCACCTGTTGCACCTGCTCTCCACTGCTACTGTCGAGGCCTCTTGCCTCCCTCCTCCCGCATGGTTATCTGGATCATGGTTATCTGGATCATGGTTGTCTGGATCGTAGTTATCTGGATCATGGTTATCTGGATCGTGGTCCATGCCTACTACTCATTACATGTGAATATTCATTGAATGTGCTGTAACTCTGTTACGTTGATTCTGGTCACATGACATCTATTGCTTCTGTCCATCCAGAGAGAGGGATCCTCCTCTGTTGCTCTCATGAAGGTTTCTGCCCTCTATTTTTTTCCTGTGAAAGAGTTTTTACTATTTTCTAGGAGTGTTTTTCCTGATCCGATGTGAGGTCCCGGGACAGGAAGTTTATGTGTACAGATCGTAAAGCCCTCTGAGGCAAATTTATAATTTGAAGCATAGACTTCTATACAACCAGAGGAGTACTACTACTGACTCTACTAATACTGGCTATTGTACTACATTCATGTACTTGTAGTGGAGTAGATTCATGGACACACATCACTTCCTGTAGTAATATTTTATTATTCAAATGTTAGGTTTGGTTTTACAGAGTTCACTCAGGTCCTCACAGGGCTGTGACCATGACGACAGGATAAACACTCAGGGAGGAGGCGTCCTGCATGCAGGCTGTGCAACACACACACACACACACACACACACACACACACACACACACACACACACACACACACACACACACACACACACACACACACACACACACACACACACACACACACACACACACACACACACACACACACACACACACACACACACACACACACACACACACACACACACACACACACACACACACACACAGACAGACAGACAGACAGACAGACAGACAGACAGCTGGGCCATTATAACTTAAAACACTGTTCATGCATCACGTCTGCAGAGCGGCCGCCGGATGGAGGAGCAGAATAAAACATAAAAATACAACAAGTGAGCAAATTCTCTGCACATAATTGTGTGTGCGTGTGTGTGCGTGCATGTGTGTGTCTCTGTCCAGGACCTGAATAAAAACACAAACCCTGCTTCAGTACCGACTCGAGGAACGTTTAGTGGAAAACGGAACTGATTACAAGCCAACTCGTCTTAAAGGCACAGAACACGACGTAGAAGGACTCGGGACGTCCTGACCAATCAGAGCATCGGCATCGCTATGAGGCTCGTATACAAGCAAGCATATTATAATAATAACAACATACCACAGACGTTATCGTATATACTCACATATATATTTTACTGGAGGTTTCCGTTGATTGATTGTGATCGAACTCAATGCGGCTGTTTGTTTTTTGTGTGTTGGAGTCTCATTTCTTAAAAATCAGCCAGTCCTGAATCATTTTAGCATATATTTACACAAATAGCAAAACAATCCTCACTCTATATGTCATGATAAAAAAAAAACATTCACACAAAAATATAACATTTGAAATAATTATTAGCACCAGTGTATCAGATACAAATTATTGCTACGCAAAATGTACAAAGTTGCATGATGTTGCGCTGGGAGGAAGATATTAATGTGTGAAAAGGGAGGAAGATATTAATGTGTGAAAAGGGAGGAAGATATTAATGTGTGAAAAGGGAGGAAGATATTAATGTGTGTAAAGGGAGGAAGATATTAATGTTTTGTGGACTTCAGAGGCTTCTTTTCAGCGGAGTGGGCGGGGCTTTACTCAACACCACGCCCCGCTGGAGGTGAAAATACGAGAGAAGTGAAAGACTTTTCTTCTGCTGGCTTGAAGAAGAAGAAGAAAGAGGAGAAGAGAGGGTTCCTTCACGGTGTGGTTTCTGAAAACACGGTTGATTAAACATTAAAATAATAACACAGCGCTCCAACAGTGTGCAGCCAGCTGAAGACTGGAAAGGTAGCTGTCCCAGGGCATGATGGGTAATACAAGCGGACACTTCCTGTCTGTGCAGTCACGTTGGGTTTGTGGTTCTGGTTCTTCTTTGAGGCTCGTCCACCTCTTGGCACGGCTTCTCTACGCCGCTGAGTTCATTCTACCGAAAAAAAACAGCTGCTTCTCTTTTCTTAAACAAAACAAACGTGAATGTGGGCTGAAATATTGGCGTCAAAGACAAGAATCTGAGGACAATATATATTTAAAAACTGTTTTGGTAAAAGTCGGCATGTTTGCCAGAGTGTTAGACATGAAGGGGGAGTGTTGGGGGCGGGACTAAGGCCGCTCCAGAGACGGCGTGTTGAAGCAGCCTTCGGGAAGCGTGTTCTTGATGTCGTTGAGGTTGGCGATGTCGGCGCGGATCTCGCGGATCTGCCGGTCGTAGTCGTTGATCATGTCCTCCTGAGTCCGCGCCACGTCGTTCAGCTCCGTCAGCTTCCGGTCCAGAGCGCTGTCACCCATCTTGCCCTTGGCCCTTTTCAGGGACTCGTCGATCTGGTTCAGTTTGCTCAGGTCCACTTTGTCAATGTTTCCTGTAGGGAAGACGAGAGAGAGAGAGATGTCGTGATGATCAATGAGGAACTCTGGATTGATTCACCCTAACCCTTCAGCCTAGCCCTTAATCTAACCCCTAAACTAACATAAACTACTAACCCTAACCCTTAACTAACCCTATACATATACATATATATGCATATATATATATATATATATATATATATATATATATATATATATTCAGTTGTTCTCACCCAGCTGGTCCAGCAGGACGGTGATGGTGGTCAGCACCGTCTTCACGGCGCTCTTGGCCTTGCGGGCGTTGTCCTCAGCCTCCTTGGCGTTGTCCGACGCCTGTGGAAAAATAAACGTGTTGAAGCGACACACAAACAGGCTTCCAAAAACAGGATCTCCGTGGCGCTCCCTGGGAGCGGCGTCCTACCATTCCCGCCATCATCATGTCCTGGTCGGCCTCGGCCTTCTTCCTGAGCAGCTGCTGCTCCGCGGCGTCCAGCTGGTCCATCATGTCTCCGACCTCGTTGTCCAGCCCGGTGGTGTCCTGGAAGGCCTTCTCTGCATCCTCCTTGGTCTTGGCGGAGCCCTGAGGACGCAGCGCTCGCATCACTCAATACATTTCATTCATGCTTCATGACATCTTTATTATGGTATGCATTCCTCTCTGCGCCTATCGTACCTTCTGCACGTTGCCGGCAATCTTCTCGGCCTCCTCCGCCTTGCTCTTGGCCTCTCGGGCGTCAGCGGCCGCGTTGCCAAGTGCCGCCTCCGCCTGCTTGGTCTTCTGGTTGGCGGCCATGATGGTGGCGTTGATGCCGGGGATCTTCTTCAGAGCATCCTCCGCCGCCGTCTTGTTGTCGTTCACTCGCTTGTCGAAGTCTGAGGAGGAGAGAACGTTTATCATTCACTGAACGTAAGATAGACGGTCAGAGAGAGAGAGAGAGAGAGAGAGAGAGAGGGAGAGAGGCGGACGGACGGACGGACGGACGGACGGACGGACGGACAGACAGACAGACAGACAGACAGACAGACAGACAGACAGACAGACAGACAGACAGACAGACAGACAGACAGACAGACGGGGGTACCCACCCCTGAGGTCCTCCAGGATGCTCTCGGCCTCTTTAAAGGTGGACTGTCCCTTCTTCGCTGCCTCCTCAGCCAGAGCTTTGGCAGCGTCGGCTCGAGCCAACAGCTGATCTGCAGTCTGTCAGAGACAGAAAACAGGAAGTGAGAACAGAACGCATCATAACGCATCATAACTTAATGTCAATGTTTCATTTGTCTTTGACAAATCTGGTTTTATGTTTTCAGCCAGCTGTGTCTCCTGTCTGTTTGAGAGGGTGTTAGAGTTAGCCTAGCTTAGCATAACCCTGACCCGAGTTTAGCATGACCCGAGTTTAGCATAACCCGAGTTTAGCATAACCCGAGTTTAGCATAAACCCCCCTGCAGACAACCTACCTGCTGCTCACTCCTTCCTTTCTCCAGCAGCTTGCGCACTTCCTGCTCTTTGCCCCTCAGGTCGTCTCTCAGGTCGTTGTACTCCTTCTCCGTCTTGTCGATGAGCTTGTCGAGATCCGACGCCTCCTTCTTGATCTTACTGGCTTCATCCTGACAGACGCAAAGGCTTCTGGGTTATCCAGGAGGTCTGAATATACTTATCATAACTATAATTTCCTATGTTTGAGTCTGAAGTCACCTCCAGGGCTTTGGTGTCGACCACCGGGACGCTCGTCAGGTTGGCGAAGATCTTCACAGCTTTGTTTCCAGCGTCTTCGGCCTCGGCCTGAACCTTGTTGGCCTGTTTCTCCAGATTCTTGGCCAGCTCCTTGGCCTCGTTGTACCTGGACAGGTGTTTAAATAAAAAGTGTTTACATATATACATCAGGGTATATTTATATATAATATATGAGGTCACAAAGAACGCTTTAATGAAGACGCACTTCTTGTTGAGCTCGTCGATCTCCTGGCTCGTCTTGCTCTCTCCTTCCAGAGTCTTCAGCAGCAGGTTGTGCGCTTTGGTCGACGTGTCGTTGGCGTCTTTGGCGATCTTCTCGATCTGGTCGGCGTCCATCTTGTGCCTAAGACAACAGTTCTGTAGTTTAGATGTTACAACTAAACTCTGTTCAGCGACAAAGATCCTCTGAACAACAGATGTTCTGTAGTTATAAACAGGTCTGCTTTTCAAACTCTTTTCTTCACCAAACAACGTACTTGTCAGCCAGCGTCCGAGCCTCTTCCGCCAGCAGCGTAATGTTGTTCGGATCTCCGGTGCCGCTCGGGGGTTTGATGTCCTGCAGACAGAAAGCCACCATTGGTTAACGAGCTCTCGGCGGGCTGCATTTAGTTAACGGGACACCGGCACCAGCACTCACCACTTTGCCGACAGCGTCCTTGGCCTTGTCCAGCTCCTGGCGGGCGCGGTCGATCAGATCCTCAGCTTCCCGGACTCGGTGGCGTGCGCGGTCGGCCTGCGTGCCGGTGTCGTCCACCGTGTTGCGAATGCTCTGCAGTCGGTTCCACTGGGTCGTCAGAGTGCTGTTGATGCCGCTCAGCCGGTCCAGCAGACCTCGGTCCACGTCTGTGTGGGGAAAGGTCAAAGGTCAGCCGGGCAAACCTGAAATCAGGGCTGAGCTGGTTCCTGACATATTTTTTTATATTTATCTTGCTTATTGTAAATGTGTACATATGTATAACGAGAGCTACGTGTAACCGGAGTCAAATTCCATGTGAGTGTAAACACACATGGCCAATAAAGCTGATTCTGATCAGTAAGTTCTGGAATCTATAAGCAGACTGGGGTTTTATGAACAATAAACGTGAATACATAAGCAGCCATGACCTTTGCTGGCCTGAGCCTCCTCCAGCAGCTCCTTGATGGCCTTCTCCGCCTCCTGCAGCCGGTCCTCGAAGGCCTCGTCGCTGACGGTGTTGCGGCCGGAGCCGAGGCCGTCAATCAGGGTCTGCAAGTCGTGCAGCTTCTGCCTCTGCTGGTTCACCTATACACACACACACACACACACACACACACACACACACACACACACACACACACACACACACACACACACACACACACACACACACACACACACACACACACACACACACACACACACACACACACACACACACACACTTAACATCTGTCCAGGGACTACAGGTGAATAATTAAATAAATAATAATATTTACTAATGTGCACTGTCCCAACTAAATAAAAAGTCTTTGTGAAGACAGAAGATCTGTGATCTGTAATGTAAGTCAGAAAATAAACTACGAAATAAATTTACTGCTTAAACTTCTTTCCACTACATTTCCGACTTTAATTCTCTAATTTTTTTTAGAGGTTTTTCCTCTTTTCTCGTGTGCCAAAAGGCTGACGTGCATGGGCTCTCTAACGCCCGAGCTCACCTTGTCTCGGACCAGGCTGTAGCAGGAGGGGCACTGCTGGCAGCCCGGGGCTGAGCGGTTGTAGAAGTAGTTCTCCTCACACATGTCGCACCGCGCGCCCACGAAGCCGGGACGGCACTCGCAGCGCCCAACCTCCTGACACTGAGCGGAGCGGGAGCCCTCGGGGTCGCAGTCACAGGCTGAGGGCACACAGAGGTCGTTAGGGCACTCAGAGGTCGTTAAGGCATGCAGGCAGACAGGCAGGCAGACAGGCAGGCAGACAGGCAGATGTGACAGCTACACACTCACACACACTTACGTTTGCATCCGGACGAGCTGAAGCCGAAGAAGTTGACCTCGCAGCGTTCACAGTGCGGGCCGGTGACGCCTGGCTGACACTCGCACTGCCCCGACGTGATGTCACACTGACCGTTGGTGGAGCCAATCGGATTGCAGTTGCACCTGTGGAGGTGAGTCGGAGGAGCCGATTAAAATCCCCCCAAAAAGCACCACGAGCGGCATTGTTATGAGGAGAGGAGAGCTCACCGATCGCAGCCGCTGGCGCTCTGCAGGTTGAAGAAGCCGGGCTGGCAGGCGCCGCAGTCGCGCTCCGCCACGTTGGGGAGACACTCACACTGACCGGTGACCTGAGAGCAGCCGGTCTGTCGACCCACGGTACCGAACGGAGAGCAGGCGCAGGCTGAGGACACGAGACCAGATACCAGGGTATCAGAGACCAGACATCAGGGTATTAGAGAAGATATCAAGGTATCAGAGACCAGATATCAAGGTATCCGAGACCAGATATCAGGGTATCAGAAACCAGATATCAGGGTATCAGAGACCAGGGTATCAGAACAGATATAAGGATATTAGAGACAAGACCCTGAAGCCGGTGAGACCCTGAATCTGGTGAGACACTGAACGGGGAACCCCCCTTCTACCTTTGCACTTGTCGGCAGTGCTGCTGGCCAGGGCGTTGCCGTAGAAGCCGTCCTGGCAGCGGTCGCAGAAGAAGCCGTCCGTGTTGTAGATGCACTTGAGGCACTCTCCGGTCTCGCGGTCGCAGTTCCCGACGGCGTTGGGGTCGATGTTGTCGCTGCACTTGCAGGCGCGGCAGACTCGGACCGGCCCGCTCTGACCCAGCGGGTCGCCGAAGAATCCGTCATCACAGAGCTCGCAGCGCTTCCCTGCAGATAGATAGATAGAGAGAGAGAGAGAGAGAGAGAGAGAGAGAGAGAGAGAGAGAGAGAGAGAGAGAGAGAGAGAGAGAGAGAGAGAGAGAGAGAGAGAGAGATCTTAAAGAGGTTGAAAAGATACAGAATATGATTTTTCCTTTCTCAGCTGATACGCTGATCTGGAGCCAGCTGATTCAAACGGGATGCACTGATTACCAAACAATCTGATTAAGCAAATAAAACAAAATCATCGGCGTGTGTGTACCTGTGGTTCCTGCGGGACAGTTGGTGCAGACCACCTCTCTGGTTTTGGGCACCACGGCGCAGGTGGCTCCGGCCGGACACGGACACGGCTGACAGTCAGCTGATGACCCGTGGGTGGCGTCTCCATAGAAACCGTCTTTACAGCGCTCACAGCTGAGTCCGGCCGTGTCGTCCCGACAGTCGCACGCACCTGGACAGACGAGAGCCACCGTCAGCTGGTCAGGAACCAGTACAACCAGTATAACCAATGCTACCAGTCAGTTCCCAGTATAACCAATGCTACCAGTCAGCTCCCAGTATAACCAATGCTATCAGGCCGTTCCCAGTATAACCAGTGTCAGTAACCAGTATAACCAGTACAACTAATGCTACCAGTCAGTTACCAGTATAACAAGTATAACCAGTATAACCAATGCTACCAGTCAGCTCCGAGTAGAACCAGTAGAACCAGTAGTACCAGTGGCGGGGTTGCAGGCCTCGCTGTGTCCGTTACAGTTGCAGGGCTCACAGGCGCTGAAGGCTCCGAGCTCTGGACGGGCGCGCCGATATCCCAGAGTGCATTGCTCACAGTGTTGCCCCTGGTAACCCTGAGGACAGGTGCAGCGCTCCACCCAGTGGGCTGGCACACCTGGAGCCCGCCTCGCCGTTACCAAGGAGACGTCGTCAAGGTAACCGGCACCTGGAGAGAGGAGACGTTGTTAAATGATGAAGTGATCTTTAATAAACGTGTTGTTGTTGTGTAGTTGTTGTGTGTGTGTTGTGATGTTGATGTGTTGTGTGATGTTGTTGTTATCGTTGTTTTGTTGCGTACTCTTCTCGCTGTAGGTGCCGCGGATCTTGATGGCGGTGAGGTTGTGAAGGAGCTTCTGGAAGTCGGGGTGGCTGATGGTCGGCCTCCAGGGGTAGTCTGAGCTGTCATGGAGCCTGAAACACAAGCCAGGCGTCACCAATTCTGACAAGCATGACGACACCGGGACGATTAGGAGGAGGTACCAGGAGGATACCGGGGCAACTAAGAGGAGGTACCGGGAGGATACCGGGGCGACTAAGAGGAGGTACCGGGAGGATACCGGCGGGATACCGGGGAGACTAAGAGGAGGTACCGGGAGGATACCGGGGAGACTAAGAGGAGGTTCCGGGGGGATACCGGGGCGACTAAGAGGAGGTTCCGGGGGGATACCGGGGAGACTAAGAGGAGGTACCGGGAGGATACCGGGGAGACTAAGAGGAGGTTCCGGGGGGATACCGGGGAGACTAAGAGGAGGTACCGGGAGGATACCGGGGAGACTAAGAGGAGGTTCCGGGGGGATACCGGGGCGACTAAGAGGAGGTACCGGGGGGATACCGGGGAGACTAAGAGGAGGTTCCGGGGGGATACCGGGGAGACTAAGAGGAGGTACCGTCAGGATACCGGGAAGATACCGGGGCGACTAAGAGGAGGTACCGGGAGGATACCGGGGGGACTAAGAGGAGGTACCGGGAGGATACCGGGGCGACTAAGAGGAGGTTCCGGGGGGATACCGGGGCGACTAAGAGGAGGTACCGGGAGGATACCGGCGGGATACCGGGGCGACTAAGAGGAGGTACCGGGAGGATACCGGCGGGATACCGGGGCGACTAAGAGGAGGTACCGGGAGGATACCGGCGGGATACCGGGAGGATACCGGGGCGACTAAGAGGAGGTACCGGGAGGATACCGGCGGGATACCGTGGGGACTAAGAGGAGGTACCGGGAGGATACCGGCGGGATACCGGGGAGACTAAGAGGAGGTACCGGGAGGATACCGGCGGGATACCGTGAGGATACCGGGGCGACTAAGAGGAGGTACCGGGAAGATACCGACAGGATACCGGGGGGACTAAGAGGAGGTACCGGGAGGATACCGGCGGGATACCGGGGCGACTAAGAGGAGGTACCGGGACGATACCGACAGGATACCGGCGCGACTAAGAGGAGGTACCGGGAGGATACCGGCGGGATACTGGGGCGACTAAGAGGAGGTACCGGGAGAATACCGGCCAACTAAGAGGAGGTAGAGGGAGGATACCGGGGCGACTAACAGGAGATACCGGGAGGATACCTGGACAATATCGGGACAAGACCGGGGAAATAAAAAGGCGATATCGGGATCACTACCGGGGTGATAAAGGGGAGATATTGGGGCGACACGTCTGGTCACCCTATCACCGTAATCTGGTCGTGACCAGCGATCAAAGCGGCCAATCAGAGGGGAGACACTAGAACACCTGTTGGTCTCACCTGAACACGTATGTCTGCATGTTCTCGTTGGGGTAGGCGTTGCCCTGAGCGATGAGGGGCACCGCCACCCGGAGGCCGGCTCCCTCCAGGACCAGGTCCTCCGCCGACAGCCGGGTGTCCCGCCGGTCGACCCGGAAACTCAGACTCAGGTTCTGTCCGTAGCTCAGCATCTGGTTCCCCAAAAACTTCTCTGTGGAACATAAATAGAACCACTCTGGGAATTGAACACCGAGTGCGACTCTTAACATGTAATGGTGAGCGTTTAATCGAGTTGGGTAAGAAGCACCGCAACAAGCTGGTGTTTAAAACCGGTTCCTCATATTTAAATCAAAAGGACGTGTAAACGCTTCACGGGCGTTACCAAACAATATCATCTCTAATATATACGTGTGTGTGTGTACCTGGGGCTACGAAGTACATGGGGAAGTAGTCGTCTGAGATGAGGGACACTTCCTGTCCACTGGGAGACCACTGGACGGAGACACTGGAACCATCACGCTGCTGAGCGGTCCACTGCTCGTCATCTGACACACACACACACACACACACACACACACACACACACACACACACACACACACACACACACACACACACACACACACACACACACACACACACACACACACACACACACACACACACACACACACACACGTTACAGCACTTCACGACAGCGCCACACACATCTCCGTGGTTACGCTGTAGGGGGCAGGGCTACCTCTGGAGAAGGACGAGCTGACGGCGTGGACGCTGAAGCCTTCGGCGCTGTCGCACACGGACGAATGCTGGAAGCAGAAGCAGGGGGTGCAGCCCTGAGGGTTGCTGGGGTCCAGGTTGAAGAAGCCTAGTTTACACCTGTAGAGAGAGAGAGAGAGAGAGAGAGAGAGAGAGAGAGAGAGAGAGAGAGAGAGAGAGAGAGAGAGAGAGAGAGAGAGAGAGAGAGAGAGAGATTCATCCTCTTAAACTACCTGCTGATGCTGGGAAGGTTAGAAAAGCAGCTCCCGTATTCTGAGTCTACATATGTGTGTGTGTGTGTGTTACCTGTCGCAGCTGAAGCCCTCCACGTGCTCTTTGCAGCGACACTGTCCTGTGTTCACGTCACACTCCTGAGTGCTGCCAGAGGGCGAGCAGGAACAAGGCCTGAGAGAGAGAGATCACATGACCATCACATGATCATTGATGAACAATTAATCAGACTCCTCCATCTGCACTAATCGGACTACTTTTTCTTTTTAATGTCTTTTTTATCTTATTTATTGCTTATTGTAAATGTGTATATATGTACAATGAGAGCTATGTGTAACCGGAGTCAAATTCCATGTGAGTGTAAACACACATGGCCAATAAAGCTGATTCTGATCACATGACCATCACATGACCATCACATGATCACCACATGACCATCACCATGACCATCACCATGGCCATCACATGATCATAACCATAGACTGGACCAGTTTAAATGTCTAATCTCCCCAGCAGAGGGCGTTCAAAGCACATTTTTACTTTTTTAATATTTCTGCTAAACAAACGGGGAAGTTATTGGAAGCTGGATTTATTTTTTCTGTTTTGTTACGCTAACGGTTCCCCTGCTTCCAGCGTTTGTGCTAAGCTGGGCTAAAACACACCCAGGGCCTGCAGCTGGAGATTCATTTGATTATTGATAAATCGGCCCATTATATTAATGATTTCTTGTACTCTGTGGTATTATTACTTTTACTGTAACAGAGTACTTGTGTAGTTTGTACAACTACTCTGTTACAGTAAAAGTACTAATATCACACAGTAAAAGTCACAGGAAGAATCAATGGATTGATTGATTAGATCATTTTCAAGTACCTGTAATTTGTACTAAGTGACATTGACAATAATCAATCAATCAATAATAATGTGGCGTTCCCCGTCTGACTCGTCGGTGTGTAAATATGTACTTCCTGTGTGTAAATATGTACTTCCTGTGTGTGTTACCTGCAGCCGGCCTCCGTCAGGCTGTGGAACCCCGACTGGCAACGGTCACACTTTTCTCCGGTCACGCCGGGTTTACACGCACACACTCCTCTGCTGTCACACTGAGGAGACTCCGAGCCTGAGAAAACACACACACACACACACACACACACACACACACACACATTAACAAACCATTACAGGACAGATGTGGTGTTTCACACGCCCTCCTGCTGCTCATGTTCACTCCCATGCTGAGCAGCTCGTTGTGTCATCAGGCAGTGAGAGGAAACATCACCTCACGGCAGCAGAACACGAGCGTTTCTCAAGCAAAGAAAATGATCAGTCTGTTTTAAAAATGAATCTGTCTGTTTAAATATGAATTTGTTTAGTTGGTCTCTAACAGAGAGAAACAGTTTGACAAAGTAAAATAGTTTGAGACACATTCATGCTTAGTTCCCTCCTTCGTGGTGTGTTCAAGTGTTGTGGGAAACTCAAACTTCCAACCTCGATGTTCATTCATCACGTTGTGACAGAGAACTTTGTCATTTTGGGGAAATGTTTGCGATTCACTTCATTGCTGTGATGAAGTCGTTCAGATCGAGACTCGTGCATCCGTATGTTCAGTGTGACGCTGGTTAGCTTAGCATCAGGACTGGACTCGAGGGGGACCAGCTAGCCCGGCTAACGGCTCACATTGTATTGTTTGTTTCAATGTGAACAAAAACAACATGTTATGACGTTACAGGGGTTATATTTTAATAACTTATATGCTAGCTGTTTCCCTATGTTTGTATGTGTGCTTATCTAAGCTAAGCTAAGCTAGGATAAGCTAAGCTAAGCTAAACTAGCTGAGTGCAGCTGATACTGAACGGACAGAACGCTTGAAAGAGAATTACTCGCTCAACCAGAATGTCTAATGTCTCCTTGAACTCAAGGTCCACTTCCTGGCCTCTGTCTGGAGCTTTCAGCAGCATTGCATGGTCTTCATCAGAGTGTGTGATCAGGAAGGTGAAGGCGTTGTTTTCTCCGGATGTCCCTGAACTCACCGACGGTGTTGCAGCCGCAGGGCAGGCAGCGGCTGCCGCCGGCGTCCCGGTGGTAGTGGTCCAGGCAGCGCTCGCAGTGGGGCCCGTCCGTGCTGTCGGCGCAGCCGGTGCAGTGGCCGCCGTGACCCGAGGCCCGGTACAGCTCGGCGTCGAAGAAACACGAAGAGCTCTTCCCGTTGCAGTCGCAGGCTGAGAGAGACGGCCCATCAACACCAGTACTGCAGTACTACTGTAGCGCAGTACTACTGCAGTACTGCACTGGAGTAGTACAGTACTACAGTTGAGCAGTACTACAGTTGAGCAGTACTGTAGTGCAGTAGTACAGTACAACAGTAGAAGTAACAGTACAACAGTAGCAGTAGTAGAGCTGTAACAGAAGCAGTAGTTCTGCAGTGAAGCAGCAGTACTGCAGTGAAGCAGCAGTACTGCAGTACTGAGCAACAGAAGCACTTCCTGTAGACGCATTAAAGCATCTCTTCAACCCATGTTGGTTCCCTCCCATCAGCTTCCTGCAGGAGGGATTCACTGGACTGGGAGGAAAGGAAGAACACGGATGTTCCCTGAACCCTGTTAGTCATGCATCTGTGATATAAATGTGCAGCCGTCAGGAACTACAGCTCCCACAATCCCCCAGGGGCCGCCATGGCTACTGCTAAAGTTCCCCTTTGCAGTACCTCCTCGGCCCAGCTGTTCCTTCAGCTGCTGTATTAATGCTGGAATGTTTCTGTTGGAATAGTTTACAACCTCTGCAGTAAAGCAGCAGTATCTGCAGTAAAGTAGCAGTATCTGTAGTAAAGTACCAGTATCTGCAGTAAAGCAGCAGTATCTGTAGTAAAGCAGTAGTATCTGTAGTAAAGCAGTAAAGCAGTAGTATCTGTAGTAAAGCAGTAAAGCAGCAGTATCTGCAGTAAAGTAGCAGTATCTGTAGTAAAGCAGTAAAGTAGCAGTATCTGTAGTAAAGCAGTAAAGCAGCAGTATCTGCAGTAAATCAGCAGTATCTGTAGTAAAGCAGTAAAGCAGCAGTATCTGTAGTAAAGCAGTAGTATCTGCAGTAAAGCAGTAAAGCAGCAGTATCTGTAGTAAAGCAGTAAAGCAGCAGTATCTGTAGTAAAGCAGTAAAGCAGCAGTATCTGTAGTAAAGCAGTAGTATCTGCAGTAAAGCAGCAGTATCTATAGTAAAGCAGTAAAGCAGTAGTATCTGCAGTAAAGCAGTAAAGCAGCAGTATCTGTAGTAAAGCAGTAGAGCAGTAGTATCTGCAGTAAAGCAGCAGTATCTGTAGTAAAGCAGTAAAGTAGAGGTATCTGCAGTAAAGCAGCAGTATCTGTAGTAAAGCAGTAAAGCTGTAGTATCTGCAGTAAAGCACTAAAGCAGCAGTATCTGTAGTAAAGCAGTAAAGCTGTAGTATCTGCAGTAAAGCACTGAAGCAGCAGTATCTGTAGTAAAGCAGTAGAGCAGTAGTATCTGCAGTAAAGCAGCAGTATCTGTAGTAAAGCAGTAGTATCTGCAGTAAAGCAGCAGTATCTATAGTAAAGCAGTAAAGCTGTAGTATCTGCAGTAAAGCACAAAAGCAGCAGTATCTGTAGTAAAGCAGTAGAGCAGTAGTATCTGCAGTAAAGCACTAAAGCAGCAGTATCTGTAGTAAAGCAGTAAAGCAGCAGTATCTGTAGTAAAGCAGTAAAGCAGCAGTATCTGTAGTAAAGCAGTAAAGCTGTAGTATCTGCAGTAAAGCAGTAAAGCAGCAGTATCTGTAGTAAAGCAGTAGAGCAGTAGTATCTGTAGTAAAGCAGTAAAGCAGCAGTATCTGCAGTAAAGCACTAAAGCAGCAGTATCTGTAGTAAAGCAGTAAAGCAGCAGTATCTGTAGTAAAGCAGTAAAGCAGCAGTATCTGCAGTAAAGCAGTAAAGCAGCAGTATCTGTAGTAAAGCAGTAGTATCTGCAGTAAAGCAGCAGTATCTGTAGTAAAGCAGTAGTATCTGCAGTAAAGCAGTAAAGCAGCAGTATCTGTAGTAAAGCAGTAGAGCAGTAGTATCTGCAGTAAAGCAGCAGTATCTGTAGTAAAGCAGTAAAGCTGTAGTATCTGCAGTAAAGCACTGAAGCAGCAGTATCTGTAGTAAAGCAGTAGAGCAGTAGTATCTGCAGTAAAGCAGCAGTATCTGTAGTAAAGCAGTAAAGCTGTAGTATCTGCAGTAAAGCAGTAAAGCAGCAGTATCTGTAGTAAAGCAGTAGAGCAGTAGTATCTGCAGTAAAGCAGTAGTATCTGTAGTAAAGCAGTAAAGCTGTAGTATCTGCAGTAAAGCAGTAAAGCAGCAGTATCTGTAGTAAAGCAGTAGAGCAGCAGTATCTGTAGTAAAGCAGTAAAGCTGTAGTATCTGCAGTAAAGCAGTAAAGCAGCAGTATCTGTAGTAAAGCAGTAGAGCAGTAGTATCTGCAGTAAAGCAGCAGTATCTGCAGTAAACTCACGCAGACAGTCGTTGGAGCTGTCGGCGGTCGCTCTTCTCCAGGGCCGGTCGTTGTAGAACGGTTTGCAGACGTTGCAGTCGTCGCCGTCCGTGTTGTGTTTGCAGTTACACACCAGCCGTCCTCTGCTGTTCTTCACACACTCGCTGGCATGGCCGTTACACTTACACCTGACGGCACAGAAACACACGTTACACACCTGCACAACAAACCCTGTTTCTGTGAGACCACAATCAGCTGTTCCGATGCCTCGGCTCATGCCACCTCTTTACTGCCGGAGACGGAGGACATTAAAAACTCTTCCTGCTGATATCATGTCTGACAGACAGAACTTTCCATCTCTCAGTTTTATGGTGTTACGTTGGTTCGATGAGGTTTTTCCGCTCCGTGGCTCTGAGTGAAGGTTTTGCTAACCCTCCTCGGGGGGAAGAGCCCCTCTCAACACGACAGGACTTGATCAGCAGCACCTTCACTTATCGTCTCAGGTGTTTCCTGGCAGAGAGCGGTGGAAAAACCGACGACGAGAAGAAAGACTGAAGAACTAAAGAGGCTGTCAACACCATGTCTGAATATATATAATATATAATATGTATATGTATAGATATGCACATAACTATATATCACACACATCTACAAGGAGCTCTGTCAAGGAGAGTTTCACGTCCATCACAGGGCTGGAAGTCTGGAAATGTTGGAATAAATATGAGGGGTTGTAAAGCAGGAAGCCTCTGGGCTGCTCTGATTGGTCGAGGAGCTCTCAGGTGAACATGTTCAGGTGAAGGCGGTGGAGCTGACGAAGAGGAATAGCCTCCTCAGAAAATAGAGGTTCAACTCTGCAGCTCTTGCAGGTGCTCCGGCTCAGGGCTCTTCCCTTTTTCTTGCGCCCGTCACGGCGGTCGGCCCGCCCCATTCCGGTTCCCCTGTAATCCGGCCTGCCGGCCTGGAATGCCAGGAATGCTGGCTGTGTAATGGAAATCTGCTCCACATTTCAAACAGATTATGGCTGTGGAGGCTGTGCCGCCTGTTTAACACCAAACGCCTGTCCAAACCTTTTTGTGTTTTTTGAAAATGTGCAGGATTCCTGTAGAGGCCGCACAGTGACACACTGAGACCAGGACCCACAGAACCACCTGACCGCCAAGTCCTTCAGGAGGGGCTCCTTTGTCTGGGCAGGTTTCATGAGGCTCAGGCTGCAGAAACTTGTTCACTCTCTCATGGAAACAGGATGCAAACTACTCAGAGTATGAACTAAGTCCGGCCGGTTGGACTCCCTAAAGGTTCCATCTCGAGTCGGTGGACCTCGTCTTACCTTCCCCCCACAGCGAAGTCAGAGATGGCGTAGTAGTAGGACTTGAGGACCTTGGGGTCGTTGAAAACCTCGTCTCCGAACGTGTTGAGCCGGTTCAGGGTCACTCTGATGTCGGTGGCCGTCACCCAGTCCTGTAGACACAACATGGACGCGGCGTCAGAGACATGCGGCCGCTCGGCAACAAACAGTCAAACCTCAAAGAGACACACGGAGACGAGATGAAGGAGGACGAGGACCTTCAGGTCTGCCGGTGTCGGGTCATAAAGTACACACATAACGTGTTGACCTGAAGGCAGAGGCTCAGTTACGTTATCACAGTTTATCCTCATCCCACCGATGATTCAGGCAGCAGAGGCAAACACAGATGTGTGAACACATTCTTCAGAAATGGAAGTTCCTTGAAACGCCAAGAAACTTGGACCACGATCCTGCAAACAGGGATGTGGCTTTGAGTTCTCAGGCTGTGGGAAACCCTGAGAAGCACTCGGACTGTGACATTATTAAGCCAAGTGGAATTTATCTTCTTGGCGTTACGACACAAGAGCCAGATGGAGAGAATCACTGAGGGACACCTGTTTCAGTGTCGGAGGATAAAGAGTTAGTCAACATCCTGTCTGCTGGTAGGCTCATGGGAAACTAGGGAAGGCCAGAGATAGCCTTGTTCCTATCAGCAGGAAGCTTATCAGGATTTCATTCAGCAGAGTGAGTGGGAGCAGCAGCTGTTGGAGGACAAACACAGATCTGAACGGTCCTCACTGTTTGTTTCTGCTCTCCAGAAACACGTAGAAACGTTAATCCGTCTGATATGAACTCTCCACCAAACACTGACTTCCTACCTATGACCTCCTACTCATGACTTCCTGTATATGTCTTCCTGCCTAGGACTTCCTACCTATGACTTCCTACCTATGACTTCCTACCTATGACCTCCTACTCATGACTTCCTGTATATGTCTTCCTGCCTAGGACTTCCTACCTATGACTTCCTACCTATGACTTCTTACCT
>CM042230.1:655000-702500 GCA_023566465.1 Cottus gobio | reverse complement strand
GCCGTGACAGGGACTCGGAAAAGACGCTGTCCTTCCAAATAACAGCTCACGAAGAAGCTCGTTAACCAGGGTTTAAACCCGCCTTTATTTTGAAATAAAGACGGACAGGAAGCAGCACTACAGTCACGCCTCCTCCACGTTAACCAACCTCAACGCGACCGCTCAATTAGCCGGTCTGGTTTAAGCGGTCCTTTGTGGAGCGCTGACCCCGGGAGACTCCTCAGGGGGCCAGATTCAGGTCTGACATGAAAAGAGCCTCCAGGCCTTCAGGGGAAGGAGCTTTTCTTTCTGAGGGGGGGAGGAGGGGGAGACGGTGACAGCAGGAATGAACCGGGGGGGGGGGGGGAGAGAGAGAGAGAGAGAGAGAGAGAGAGAGCTGCTGTTGGGTGTTTCCTGCCCAGATATGGAAGACAAGACAACGAAGCCGTGAGGGAGGAGGAGGGCCTTAAGTGCCCTTGACATCACATGACCTTTGACCCTGAACGCATCACTCTGACGCAAGTGACTTTAATCTTGCATCATCAGACTGACTCAGAGAGAGAGTGTGTGTGTGTGGTGTGTGTGTGTGTGTGTGTGTGTGTGTGTGTGTGTTGAAGCAGATGTTTGTCTTCCCTCAGAGAGAGACGCTTTTTAAGGAGGAGTAAAGATACCGTGTACTACATTCTTTCAGCATATATGTATACTGTATACTTATACAACACCTTCCCTGATGTGAATCACATGGATCCCACATAACTCCCAGTCCTCCCAGTGGAACCAGTTCACCCAGAACAGTATTACTTATCTGTCTTGTAGTCTGGATGAGTTGTTCATGGGATGTTTGTTACAGAACATTCCTGTGAACCCTCCTCCAGGAGGTGGGCGGAGCCTCGGGGCAGCCGGGGGGGGGGGGGGGGGGGGGGCGGCGGCTCCCATTAGACTTCCTCCCATGACCTCATCACATTCTTGTCCGGAGGAAGGAACAATGGCCGCTTTGACTTCTGGCGCGTGGGCCGAGCAGAGAGGCGACAGAGAGGCGCGGCCAGCGAGGTCAAAGGTCACCGCTCTGTGTTCACTTTTATTAACAGGATACAAATCTGGGATACTACTGAGAATACTACTGAGAATACTACACACTGAACATGAGGGAGTCCGGTGCGTCAGTCATCAGGGTGGCTGAGGAAGAGGAGGGTGGCTGAGGAAGAGGAGGTGACTGAGGAAGAGGAGGGTGGCTGAGGAGAGGAGGGTGGTTGAGGAAGAGTAGGTGACTGAGGAAGAGGAGGGTGGTGTGAGGATCCGCAAGGCACCACCGCCAGGGGGTGCCAAAGCAACCCTGGGTGCGGCCAGGTTGTGTTTTTTTTGCAGGCAGGGGCTGGGCAGCCGAGGGGAGCGCTTCCGCAGCTGCAGCTCATGGCTACGACGCAGCTGCAACTCATCCCGGCTCATCAAGGGCAGAGAAAAGCCAGGCGGCTCCCGGACTCCGGCGTCGGGTGATTACGGAAAGTGCCCCTGTCCAGAGGGTTTCACGCCACGAGCTACGCCACGAGCTACGCCGGGAGCTACGCCGGGAGCTACGCCGGGAGCTACGCCACGAGTCACGCCAAGAGTCACGAGTCAGCACGGAGCACCGCCAGGACGAGTGGCTGAGTACATGTTGTGTTTTGAGGACATTCTGAGTTTTTCACTTTTACCTGGCTCGTGAGTTTCAATAAACCTTTTTGTTTTTCCCACCTACTCCTGTTCGCCCCGCGTTTGCTTTTGGGTCCTGACAGCTAAACCCTGACAGAATCACCCGACCACGAAAACAAGGACCCAGCACGCGCGGGCGCTAGTTGTCAGGCACTGATCCGCGCCTGGAACTAGACGGCAAACTTGTTTTTTCTTTTTGTTTCCCCCCCCCCTGGTTTTGATGGATAGCCCGCCGCTACGCCGGCTGTATCTGCTTGATGGCCTGGGTTACATCGACGTGGAGTATCTCAGGTACAAGGATCCCAAGGAGGAGAACCCCGAGCCGGATCCCTGGCCAGGTACCGGGTGGGCGTTGGGTGGGCCCCGGACCCGGGCCCCGGATCCCGAGGCTGGCCCGGAGGCCAGAGCCTCGGGATCTCGACGCAGCGGAGGAGGTCGGTCCAGCTCGGGCTGCGGCCATGGAGCAGCCGGTGACGCCCGCTCCCTGTGACTCACCCGACAGCCTGGACACCCCACGATGATCTGCTGGCCCCTGCCCCGGATCCGGCACCTACGCCACGGCCAGTCCCGGACCCTGTGACGGTGCCGTTGCCAGCCCTGGTCCCGGTCCGGCCGACTCCTGCTCCACGTGTCCTGTCGGCGCCCCGGCCGACTCCAGCTCCCCGTGTCCTGTCGGCCCCGGCCGACTCCAGCTCCCCGTGTCCTGTCGGCGCCCCGCCGACTCCAGCTCCAGAGTTTCTGCCGCCGTGCCTTTGCCAGCCCCGAGCCCAGTTTTTGCCACCGTGTCGGTTTCAGCCCCGGTCCCAGTTTCCTGGCCCTGTGCCGCTGCCAGCCCCGAGCCCAGTTTCTGCCACCGTGTCGCGTTCAGCCCCGGTCCCGTGTCCCGCCACGGTGCTAGTCCCGGTCCCAGCTTCCCCACCTGCCCCATCGGCGGGTCCGGCCGACACCTGTCTCGTCGGTGGTCCGGCCGACCCCTTGTTCCGAGTCCCATCGGCGGTCCAGCCAACACCTGTCTCGTCGGTGGTCCGGCCGACCCCTTGTTCCCGAGTCCCATCGGCGGTCCGTCCGACACCTGTCTCGTCGGTGGCCCGGCCGACCCTTGTCCAAGAGTCTCATCGGCGGTCCGGCCGACACCTGTCTCGTCGGTGGTCCGGCCGACCCTTGTTCCCCGAGTCCCGTCGGCGGTCCGGCCGACACCTGTCTCGTCGGTGGTCCGGCCGACAACTGTCCCTCGAACCCCATCGGCGGTCCGGCCGACACCTGTCTCGTCGGTGGCCCGGCCGATCCTAGTCCCAAGAGTCTCATCGGCGGTCCGGCCGCCACCTGTCTCGTCGGTGGTCCGGCCGCCACCTGTTCCCCAAGCCCTGCCGGCAGTCCGGCCCGGCTCGTATCCGGTGATTTTTGTCGGCGGTCCGGCCGACCATGTCCCTCGAGTCCCGTCGGCAGTCCGGCCGACACATGTCCCTCGAGTCCCGTCGGCGGCCCGGCCGACACATGTCCCTCGAGTCCCGTCGGCGGTCCGGCCGTCACATGTCCCTCGAGTCCCGTCGGCGGTCCGGCCGACACATGTCCCTCGAGTCCCGTCGGCGGTCCGGCCGACACATGTCCCTCGAGTCCCGTCGGCGGTCCGGCCGACACATGTCCCTCGAGTCCCGTCGGCGGTCCGGCCGACACATGTCCCTCGAGTCCCGTCGGCGGTCCGGCCGACTCTTGTCCCTCGAGTCTCGTCGGCGGTCGGGCTGACATAGGTCCCTTGGGTCCGGTTAAGTCCCGTCCCAAGTTCCGTCCGGTTAAGTCCCGTCCCAAGTTCCGTCCGGTTAAGTCCCGTCCCAAGTTCCGTCCGGTTAAGTCCCGTCCCAAGTTCTGTCCCGTCAGGCCCCGTCACGAGTCCTGTCCGGTCAAGTCCCGTCCCGAGCCTAGGGTTGGTTGGTCCCGTCCGCCGGCACGTCCTCCAGGTGGCTGAGATTTCAAAGAGCTCATCAAGAGTCCGGCTGCAGCTGAAGTCCTGCGTCTCCATGGCAACAAACCCCGACCCCTCAGCGAGCAGGTGCCGGGGTCAAAGGTCAACCAGCCTCTGAGATTAAGACCTGAACGAATCAGAGGCAGGAATGTGAGGAATGTGAGGAAGACTCCAGCTGTGGCGACCTTTGACCCCGAGCCGCTCAGCTGAGCGCCAGCAAACACTGCATGTTTTACTGTATACTAGTACTGCATGTTTTACTGTATACTAGTACTGCATAGTAGTACTGTATACTAGTACTGCATGTTTGTACTGTATACTAGTACTGCATGGTAGTACTGTATACTAGTACTGCATAGTAGTACTGTATACTAGTACTGCATGTTTTACTGTATACTAGTACTGCATGTTTTACTGTATACTTGTACTGCATGTTTTACTGTATACTAGTACTGCATAGTAGTACTGTATACTAGTACTGCATGTTTTACTGTATACTAGTACTGCATAGTAGTACTGCATGTTTTACTGTATACTAGTACTGCATGTTTTACTGTATACTAGTACTGCATAGTAGTACTGTATACTAGTACTGCATGTTTTACTGTATACTAGTACTGCATAGTAGTACTGTATACTAGTACTGCATGTTTTACTGTATACTAGTACTGCATAGTAGTACTGTATACTAGTACTGCATAGTAGTACTGTATACTAGTACTGCATGTTTTACTGTATACTAGTACTGCATACTAGTACTGCATGTTTTACTGTATACTAGTACTGCATGTTTTACTGTATACTAGTACTGCATAGTAGTACTGTATACTAGTACTGCATGTTTTACTGTATACTAGTACTGCATAGTAGTACTATATACTAGTACTGCATAGTAGTACTGTATACTAGTACTGCATAATAGTACTGTATACTAGTACTGCATAATAGTACTGTATACCAGTACTGCATAGTAGTACTGTATACTAGTACTGCATAATAGTACTGTATACTAGTACTGCATAATAGTACTGTATACCAGTACTGCATAGTAGTACTGTATACCAGTACTGCATAATAGTACTGTATACCAGTACTGCATAATAGTACTGTATACCAGTACTGCATAATAGTACTGTATACTAGTACTGCATAGTAGTACTGTATACTAGTACTGCATCAGGTCTCAGTGACCCCGGTCTAGCTGTGAAGCCTGGACCAGCATCAGGTCTCAGTGACCCCGGTCTAGCTGTGAAGCCTGGACCAGCATCAGGTCTCAGTGACCCCGGTCTAGCTGTGAAGCCTGGACCAGCATCAGGTCTCAGTGACCCCGGTCTAGCTGTGAAGCCTCAGAAACCGGTTCTTGTGTTTGTTTGATCCAGAATCTGTCCATAAACCAGATTACGGGCGTTCCCTGTAAAGTGGGCCAGTTACGCATTCAGGCCGTTAATGAGTAACTGGCCCTGAGGACAGGAATGCACAGCCATGAGGGCCCTGCAGCCTCTTATCTCTCTGAGGATCCGGTCTTGAAATAAACGTGGAATGCAGAATGATGTTTGATAAACAGAGCCGCTCCGGCCGGGCGCTCTGATTGGACGAGAGCAGATTAAAGCGTGTTGATAAAAGTCTGCGGCCTCGAGGCGGTTTCACCGGACGGAATAAGCTCAGCTCGTTCCTGACTGGAGATCCAGACGTGGGGCGCTAACAGTAGCTTAGCTTGTGTGGCTCTAATGTTAGCTTAGCTTGTGCATCGTTTACTGTTCTTTACTGTTTATTATTGTTGTTACATTACATTACATTTCATTTAGCTGATGCTTTTATCCAAAGCGACTTACATGATATACAGTAGACCGTAGACACAGCAACGGTGAGCAATGAGGGTTAAGTGTCTTGCTCAAGGACACAACGACATGGACTGGCTGAGCCGGGGTTTGAACCACCGACCCTCTGATTGAAAGACTGACTTGCTAACCACTGAGCCACAGTCGCCCCTGTTGTTGTATTCAAGTCACTAAGCCTGCTGTGAAATTTGACTTCAGAGACATCGTCAACGTGTGTGTGTGTGTGTGTGTGTGTGTGTGTGTGTGTGTGTGTGTGTTGGGGGGATTTCCAATGAAGTGTCTGAGGGGGAGGGCAGACAGGAAGGGAGTGAAGGGGGGAGGGGGGGCAACCCACTCACTGAGTGAATTATCACCTTATTGTCTTTTTTCAACTCCAGATGAACTAATTATGATAATTAACAGAAAGTGTGTCTGTGAGCAGATCAATGACTTCATGAATAAATATGTATCCTTCTACTTTACTGGCCACCGACTATACAAACTCCAGGAGTCCACCTTAAGACCAGACCCTCCATCAGGGTGTCTGGTGGAGCTTTAACAGCAGAGACCACCTAAGAAGCCGCCGCCCCCCGGAGGTGTCACCTCACCGGGAACAAACCAAAACCTCGTTATCAGAGACAAAGAGTCCCAGCAGGACAGAGACCCCCTCCCCCAACCCCTCCCCCCAGGAGTCTCCTCAAGAGAGAGTGTGTGTGTGTGTGTGTGTGTGTGTGAGATAGCAATACAAAGTGCTATCAGTAAGAGACATTTAAGTTCTGCTTTCTTTATTCAAGGTATAGCTGGAAGAGATGTGTTTTAGTTGACGGAGGAAGATGTAGAGACTTCCATGAGTACAGGACCAAACACACTTTTTGTAACAATTACATAATTTATATGATATGTTTTATTATTGTTGTGTATGTGCATTACACAATCTTATTATGTTATTAATAAGGTGTAATGTCTTTTTTGTATTTATCTTGTATATAATATGTTTATATGTACAGTTAGCGCTACGTGAAGCCGTGCTGAGTTCCATGGTTCTGAGTGATTGTTGAGCTGTGAAGCTTCAGAAAGAAGGAGATGGGAAAGATAAAGTCTCCTCAAGGCTCCGTCCTGGGTCCTCTCACTACTGGGGTCCCTCAAGGCTCCGTCCTGGGTCCTCTCACTACTGGGGTCCCTCAAGGCTCCGTCCTGGGTCCTCTCACTACTGGGGTCCCTCAAGGCTCCGTCCTGGGTCCTCTCACTACTGGGGTCCCTCAAGGCTCCGTCCTGGATCCTCTCACTACTGGGGTCCCTCAAGGCTCCGTCCTGATTTCTGAACTTGAAGAAATTACTTCCTTGGTTCTTGTTCTATAAGTGAGGTTATACGATGTGAAACGTAAATGTTGTTTTAATTTAAAGGAGTGAGACGTGGGGACAGCAACACATAACTCCTCCCACGTCTGCTCACTAATTACCCGCCTTGAGAGCGCTCTGTATTCTGCCCTCCTGGGCTAAAATTACCCTGCATGCATCTGCTTGCCTCTGAAATGCATCTCTGCTCGTTCAGACTCCACGCCGTCTACAATAATAGACCCCCCCCCCCTCCCTGGGGGCAGGAATCACTTCCTGAGCAAAGCAAATCACAGAGTCTCAGCAGGACCAGGACCACAGCCCCCCATTAACACCCTTCAGTTCAGGTCCTCAGAGGTCCAGTCCTCCCAGCAGAATTCCCACAGTGTGTTTATTTTTTCTTTCTTCCCACAGGACAGGAAATGCTTCGTCATGTCAGTTTACAGTCGGGGCAGGTCAAAGGTCAGAACTGGAAGTTAGGACTCAGTGGACCAGAGTCCATGCAGAAAACACACATTTTAAGAATGTCTGTAAGAACGGCTCTTTTTTATAAAACTGTTAATTCATTATTTAGAAGTTTAGGGAGCCGGCCAGGTGGAGATGATCGCTGATGTGACAGGAAGTGATCAATCTAGTAAACGAGCTCAGTGTTAGTTTGATTTTGACGATGTTTCATATTTGTTCTCATATTACTACATGATAGTGTTGTGGTCCACGTGGTGAGTATGAGGTCTAAGGTAAGCGGGTCCAGCTGGAACAAAGTGAAGCTCACATGTTGCAGCACCGTGTCACAGGTTTTCTACCAAGTTCTTTCCTGACATGTGTCCACACATCAGTTTACATCCGGAAGCCTTTGAACCAGTCTGTTCCCCGACTAACTACAATCTACGAGCTGCTCTTGAACGCAGCATTGGGGGGCGATGTGGCTGAAGCCTTCGCCGCCGACCTCCTGCGACCAGGAGGAGCTTTGAAAAGGAGGCGGTCTCTGAACTGGGTGAGAATCTTTGGGTCATTAAAAAAAAAATCAACACTCAAAAACAAAACAAAAAAGTTGAAGGGTCCTCGAACGCACCTGCAGCGCCACACAAAGAGGAAAGCAGCTGTCTGGATGACGAGTTCAAAGCTTTGAATGCATTCTGACTTCCTGTCCTGAAGCAGGCGGGTCCTCAGAGACCCGATAAGAGCCGGCGCCTCCATGAGGACCACACGGCTGATTGTATCTCTGTTCAGAGCTTATTCAGTTTAGTCTGGAGGACTTCAGCTTTGTTCCTTCAGTTACACCAACTGAGTGCGTTCAGGGACACTCCGACACCGGAGCTTTCAGATCGTCTTCTACATTTGATTTTTCAACTTATCTAATAAATAGTTTATTTTTCTTCTGCAGCTTAATGCACCATCCAGCTGAAGCAAAGAGAGAGAAAGCTGGGTGGTGCATTTAAGGACACTCCGACTTCGGAGGGTTGACCGTTGGCTGCACGAATAACAAAAGTTGTAAAAACATCTCACCCTTCATGTCGAGCAGCCATACGTCAAAGCTCTGGTGTCCCGAGTGTCCTTGAAAGCAGCACTAGGCAGTCACGTTCCCCTGCTGTGAGCAGAGCCGTGCTGCGTTCACTGCCTCCGGTCCACAGCGGCGATGAAGCTGTAATTACAGATTAGCACCGCTTCCCGCTCACCGGGAGGTTTGATCCAGATGTTTAATAACAAGCTGTCGCTCCGACGAGCTGCAACACGACCAGTCAGTTTCCACTAAGCCAATCGGTCCAGATGTCGATATTTATTTATATATCGACATCGTGGAGCTACACAAGCAAAAGGCGTTTTATTCTTTTTGTGGAGTAAAGTGCCGTGAATAAAACACATCTGAAGATGGTCTCTGAAAAACATCCCAATAAACGAAAATTAATTCTAATAATTAATACCATTTCACACTTTAAATGTCACGTTCTGATGAACCATGAGACCGACTGATCGAACCGTGACTCTGAACGCACCGCGGGCCTTTTAATTAGCGTGCGGTGACAGGAAGGCGGAGTCTGTTCTTCAGAGGACGACAGGACAAACACAGCTGGTCAGGAGGAAGAACCGAGCACCCAGAGAGACACCTTCATCATCATCATCATCATGGGGCGACTGTGGCTCAGTGGTTAGCAAGTCAGTCTTTCAATCAGAGGGTCGGTGGTTCAAACCCCGGTTCAGCCAGTCCATGTCGTTGTGTCCTTGAGCAAGACACTTAACCCTCATTGCTCACCGTTGCTGTGTCTACGGTCTACTGTATATCATGTAAGTCTCTCTGGATAAAAGCGACAGCTTAATGTAATCATGACCACCACCTTCATCATCAGGTAGGGGTGAGAATCTCCCGATTCAGATCCAGCTCTAGATGTTTTTATGCTTTTAATGGTTTTATGTGAAGCACTTTGAATCACCTTGTGTTGAAATGTGCTATACAAATAAACTTGCCTTGCCTTGCTACGATGCGATTAGAAAACGCTCATCGATTCATCCAAGGGGCCTTGAACGCCTCATGACTGACCTCCATCTTTGTTCATAGAAACACAGAAATATGAACTGTTCCTCATCTTCTGATGCTCCTCCCATCACACAATGCTCCTCCCACCACATGATGCTCCTCCCACCACACGATGCTCCTCCCATCTTGAACCACGATCACTCTGCAATGGACTTCTGTCCTTTAATCCATAATCAATAAACCCAAAGACATTCCGTTTCCTCTTTGATTGAAAAGGATGTAACCTCACTTCCTGTACACAGACAGGAAGTGAGGCGGGACAACGAAAGACTCAATCCGGGAATGTTGTGGTTCACTGTCAGCGATGAGTTTAACCGACCAATCAGAGCCGAGTATGTGAGACATTAGAGACAGCAGTGCACTCTGGGAAACCCCAGCTGAGTGTTTCTCAAGATGCTCTTCGTCTTTGTCGTCTTCCTCAAACCGTAAAAGAACAAGTGTTTTCTCCTCTTGAGTCCAGCTGCTGCAAATTATACCAACTGGAGTGTGTGTGTGTGTGTGTGTGTGTGTGTGTGTGAGAGAGAGTGTGTGTGTGAGAGTGTGTGTGGGGTGTTTGGAGTCTGAGGAATGAGCTCCTCGTGGGAAACAGCTGCAGCTGGATTGTCTTCAACCAGGAACCTTTTAAATAAAGTTGAGTCAAAGTGTTTCGACAAGACGTTTATGTTATTGTTCATATGTTTATCTTGATATTATTGCTCCTGTACATGTATACCATGTTATTATTGTTCCCTGAACATGTGAACGAGGTTCCTCGTGAGATGGAAGCAGACGAGTCGGGACACGTCGTCTTCTTGCTTCAAAGGGCCGAACGCTCAGAAACACGAGCTCACTGCAGGTCCTCAAACACACCGTGCTGCCTGAGATTAAACTGAGCTTCACATCCACTGAGGACAGACAGACATTACATTCATTTAGCTGAGGCTTTTATCCAAAGAGACTTACATGATATACAGTAGACCGTAGACACAGCAACGGTGAGCAATGAGGGTTAAGTGTCTTGCTCAAGGACACAACAACACGGACTGGCTGAGCCGGGGTTTGAACCACCGACCCTCTGATTGAAAGACTGACTTGCTAACCACTGAGCCACAGTCGCCCCAGACAGACAGACAGACAGACAGACAGACAGACAGACAAAAAAAGGAAACTAAAAGGTCAAGAGGTCAACGGACAACGAGCCGTCTGATTGGTCGCCCCAAACCTCTCGCTCTGTCCAGAAGGGTCACGCGTCATTGGCTGGTCGAGGAACCCGACTTCGTATCCGTGAAGGATGAAAACTGGCCTCAAGGCCCACTTACTCTCTCCAGAGCTTTCAGCCACATCTTGGGCACTTCTTCATTTGTATTTCACATATCAGCTGAGCTTTGCCTATGAGGAGGACCATGAGATGAACCTGAAAGCTCGGGAGTCCCTCGGTCAGGCCACGAGGCCGCAGACGTGAACCCAGAAGACTGGAGAGTCTTCGTCCTCCTCGAGCTGCTGATCGCCGTGAAAAATAATTATGAAACAAAACATTTCCCTTGAAACGCAGAATGAAGTCAGAAAGAGTCTCGAGCCCGAAGAGGAGATCTGAACCCAGGAAACACCTTCAGGCCTTTGAGACGGACCAGGACCTGCAGACCAGGACCTGCAGACTGTCTTAACCCACAAAGCCCCCCCCCCTCCCCCCCCCACACACACACACACACACACACACACAACAGCGGAGGTGATGCGTTTGGGGACACACTGCTAACTTCACACCTCCAGCCCGAGCAGTTTGTCAAACAAACACTGGGAATCACAAAGTGGACACGCACGCGCACCCACACACCCACACGCACACGAGAAAGTAACCCTGCTGACGTCATAAGTCACATTTCTACATCGTGTTGTGTCCGGTTCGGCACACACACGGACCCAGGCAGCTTGTACCGGTCCGGTGGTTCGTGTTTTACCGCTTTACGAAGGAGGGGCTCGTTTAAAGAGAACACGCGCGTGCCCATCCGTGCGTGTGCTTCCACCAGGACGCGGGGAAACCTCAACGGGGGGGTCTTACCGAGGTGCAGGGTGAGGTTGATGGAGTTCGGGTACTGGATCCCCGCCAGCATGGTCTGGCTCTGCCACCAGGTGGTGTCCTGCTGGTTGTTGTAGTCGGTCAGGTACACGGCGCTGTGGTGGTTCCGGGGGTCCCGGGCGTCGCAGATGTGGCAGGACTTGGTGACCCCGGTGGCGCCGGTCTGCACGCAGTACTCCTCCGGCGGTGACCCGCAGGTGTTGGTCGCCACCACCGTGACGTTGAAGGCGGCGTTGACGAACTCGGGCATGCAGCGCTGCGCTCGGTCCTGCTCGTCCGAGCACTCGTCCATGGCCGCGCGGGCGCACAGCGCCACCCAGCCCCAAGCCACCAGAGCCCGGAGCAAAAAGCGCATTTTGTTCAGTCGTCTCCGGACCAGAAAAAAAAACAAAAAAGAAAGAAAACTTTCTGCGACACGAACTCTCCCTGAACTTTGTCCCCCCAGAAAAGTTTTGGGTAAACTATCCGGTTACCGACAGATTCCCGAGCGAAACAGCGGCAGATCGTCTGAGCTGCAGGCCGCGTCCCGAGCTGCTGTCCCGGCTGAGTGTGCGTGTGAGTCCGTGTGTGAGTGTGAGTCCGCCGCCATGCAACTCCCAACTCCTGCAGGAAAAGACGGGGCTCCTGACTACACCCAGCGCGCTACTGCGCAGGTCTGCGGCGCAGAGGACCCTCGGCCACTTCCGCAACTCTTACTTTGGAACGGCAGCTCGCTTGATGACGTCACCGCCTCAGCTGTTGCGTCTAATAAGTTTCTTCACAAAAAAATATTTACAAACCAGTATGACAAGCTGCTTTATAAAATTATTACAATTCTAATTGTGTGTGTGTGTGTGTGTGTGTGTGTGTGTGTGTGTGTGTATATATATATATATATATATATATATATATATATATATATATATATATATATATATATAATATTACAAACATCACATTACATATTTACATGATATTTTTGGGTCTCTGCATTTGAACCCATCCTGAGTTACAGCCGGGTTCTGAGTCTCGCTCGAGGACACGTGGGAAGAGCGGAGAGCGGGGATCGAACCCTCCCCGTGAGCTACAGCTTATGTACACATAATTGTATGTATAAATATATATATTTATGTGCGATTCACTGGAAACAGGAGCTTTAATTAAAGTGCATTAAATCCTTCAAACAAAAGGAACCTTTAATAACTGAAGGGATTCATTTATGAATCTCAGTAATAATAAAACTGATCACCCAGAAACCAAAAATATCAGCCATGTTGAAAATAATTATAATAATATATTAATCATTATAGCAATAATTATATATTATGTATAAATATTTACATAACAATATTAATATATTATATATATATAACAATAGTATTTATAATATAAATATTAACAATAATAATAAAAACAGTTGAAGTTAACTTAAAATATTTGTAAAACAATAATATTTGATATTATATAAATATGAATATATTATATATATAATAATGGTAATAATACAAATATTAACAATATAAAAAAACAGTAGGTTCAGATACTGTGGTGTGTTCAGGTACTGTGGTGTGTTCAGGTGCTGTGGTGTGTTCAGGTACTGGGGTGTGTTCAGGTACTGTGGTGTGTTCAGGTACTGTGGTGTGCTCAGGTACTGTGGTGTGCTCAGGTACTGTGGTGTGTTCAGGTACTGGATAGATTTGACTTAATAAAATAATAATTCTGTTTGTGATCTGAAGAGTTTATTGGGGACAAAACAAGTTTCTTACACGTTTCATCTCAGCTATCGACGTCACAACAACAACAACAACAACAACATCTGTGTTGTCACTAAACTAAAATAACTCACATTGATTCTTTTCATCATTTCTGGAGATCAGACGAACCGCTGTCAGAAGGTTAATAACTCCTCCTCCTGCTGCTCCTCTTCCTCCACCTCCTGCTGCTGCTGCTGCTGCTCCTCCTCCTCCACCTCCTGTTCTTCCTCCTCCTCCTCTATATCCTCCTCCTGGATGTTAATAACCTCCCCCTCCTCTGTACCCTCCATATCCACCTCCTCCTCTATACCCCCCTCCTCCTCCTCCTCCTCCTCCATATCCTCCTCCCCTGTACCCTCCTCCTCCTCCTCCTCCTCCCCTGTACCCTCCTCCTCCACTTCTATAGCCTCCGCCTCCTCCATATCCTCCTCCTCTGTAGCCTCTTCCTCCTCCTCCTCCTCCTCCGTCAAAGCGTGCCATCTTTGGAGGTCGTGGACCGTCACCCATCCTGTGCAGAGAAGAAGAATCACCGTTAGACTGCAACACATTTATTTTCTTGTGTGTGTGTGTGTGGTGTGTGTACGTGTGCGTGTGTGGTGTGGTGTGGTGTGTGTCTGTGTTGTGTGGTGTGTGTGTGTGTGTGTGTGCGTGGTGTGTGGTGTGTGTGTGTGTGGTGTGGTGTGGTGTGTGTGGTGTGTGTGTGTGGTGTGTGTGTGTGTGCGTGGTGTGGTGTGTGTGTGTGTGGTGTGGTGTGGTGTGTGTGTGCGTGGTGTGGTGTGTGTGTGTGTGGTGTGGTGTGGTGTGTGTGTGTGTGGTGTGGTGTGTGTGTGTGTGGTGTGTGTGTGTGTGGTGTGGTGTGGTGTGTGTGTGCGTGGTGTGGTGTGTGTGTGTGTGTGCGTGTACCTCTGGCTGCTGGCCATCATGTTGAGTCCAGCAGCTGAAGGTCTGGATGTGAGTCTGATGAGGTTCAGCAGCTGCTGGTTGGTCTGGTCCATCTGTCTGATGTATTCTGGGTCTTTGGTGACCTCCACCACCAGCGCCTCCAGGCCGGCGCGCAGGGCAGCGATGCCACCCGCCACCTCGTGAGGAATCCTCAGTTTGATCCTGCAAGCATTATTGTGAAAGGTCACCACTCACTTCCTGTGGACTCCAGCTCTACGTCAGCTCTACGTCAGCCCTACGTCAGCCCTACGTCAGCCCTACGTCAGCCCTACGTCAGCCCTACGTCAGCCCTACGTCAGCTCTAGGTCAGCCCTATGTCAGCTCTATGTCAGCCCTACGTCAGCCCTACGTCAGCCCTACGTCAGCCCTACGTCAGCCCTACGTCAGCCCTACGTCAGCTCTACGTCAGCCCTACGTCAGCTCTACGTCAGCTCTACGTCAGCTCTACGTCAGCTCTACGTCAGCTCTACGTCAGCCCTACGTCAGCTCTACGTCAGCTCTACGTCAGCCCTACGTCAGCCCTACGTCAGCTCTACGTCAGCCCTACGTCAGCCCTACGTCAGCTCTACGTCAGCCCTACGTCAGCTCTACGTCAGCCCTACGTCAGCTCTACGTCAGCCCTACGTCAGCTCTACGTCAGCCCTACGTCAGCTCTACGTCAGCCCTACGTCAGCTCTACGTCAGCCCTACGTCAGCTCTACGTCAGCCCTACGTCAGCTCTACGTCAGCCCTACGTCAGCTCTACGTCAGCTCTACGTCAGCCCTACGTCAGCCCTACGTCAGCTCTACGTCAGCCCTACGTCAGCCCTACGTCAGCCCTACGTCAGCCCTACGTCAGCTCTACGTCAGCCCTACGTCAGCCCTACGTCAGCCCTACGTCAGCCCTACGTCAGCTCTGTGGCCTCTCACCAGTCGTCCAGCTCCACGACGTCTCCGTTGGAGCTGATCTTCTTGCAGGCGAACAGCAGCAGCTGCAGAGGGCTGACCAGCGTCATCCCTTTGGCCGAGATCGCTCGGGTTCGAATCTGAGACGCAGAAACACACTCAGTCACATCAGCCCTCAAATTGAACTATTCCACGACTTAAAAGCACAATAAGGAACTCAAGTGATCGTACTTATCGCTCAAAGTAAATGATTGTCTCTAGACCGGCACTGAATCATATTCTATGACGTCATCGCCCGAAAGCAGAGCGTGGATTCTGTGTTTGTGTGGTTCTATTAGTGTCCCTTCAGGTCTTCACCTTCTCACTGAAGACGAAGAACGGGGACGGGTACGCCATGTCGTGGCTGCTGAAGGGACAGTTGACGGAGGACTTGTGGATGAGGGCGTTGCGCCCCTCGGTGGTCAGGATCTTCCTCTTCTCTTTGTGGAAGCAGACGTTGGGGTACGAGCCGAAGGTCAGCAGCGACACCACCACGTCCAAGTTGCTGTCCAGGCCCATCGTGTTGAACATCTGGGTCAGGAGGCACTCTGGTGGACAAGGGGACGTGGTGAGGACAGAACCGGGCCAAACGATCCTTCTGAGGTGCGTTCAGGTACCTTCGGGGAATCCGGAGTTGACCAGGATCTCCTTCAGCTGGACTTTGGCCTCCCAGGTCATCCTCAGAGTGGACATGTTGAGACGCTTGTGTTCACAGAAGCGGATCTCCGCGTCCTCGCCGTTGATCCTGAGCGCCGCAACAACACGGGGTTAATGTCATGAAGACACAGCATGGACTTATATTGTTATTGCAGTTCCCGTTTGAGCCACATGAGGGCGCCTGAATGCTGGTCGAGATCTAAAGGAAGACATTTAGTTTCATGTTTTCAGTCTCTCAGCTCGTGACTAACCTACAATGTGACGCTCATTCACGCACTAACACACACACCTGACGTCATCCCAGGCCTGGAAGACGGAGAGCAGGGCCACGTGGTCCGAGAACCGGCTGCCGGCAAAGTTCCGGTGGACGAAGCCGAGCCGCTTCCCCTCGCTGACGAAGGGCTCCGGGAAGCAGGAGGCGGCCGAGATGGTGCACATGGCGTCTCCAACGCTAGAGGAGGACACGGCGTTACTACAGCCCATTACTCCCACAAGGGGGGAGGAGGTGTGAGGGTGGGAGGAGGGGGGGGGGAGGAGGAAGAACTGACTAGAAGATGCAGCCCATGATCATCATCTTCCCCAGACGAGGCTCGATGGGGAGCCGAGCCAGAACCCGTCCCAGAGGAGTGAGCTCATCGTTGGTGTCCAGAGCGTCCAGCTCTGAGGACGGAGGCATTAGTATACAAGTGTATATACGTATGAGTGTATATGTATGTGTGTGTATATATATATACGTATATATATATATACGTATGGTCACCAGGTACCTCTCAGAGTGTGCTCGGCCTCGATCACGGCGTCCAGCGGCGGCGGTTCGATGGCTTTAGACAGGAAGTGACCGATGGCGCCGAGTCTCAGCAGCTTGATGCTCAGAGCGACCTCATGGAGAGGAGTCCTGAAGATCTCTGGAGTCATGTGGGTCTCCAGCCTGCAGGGGGAGGAGAGGAGGAGGTGAGGAGAGGGGGAGAGGAGAGGAGGAGAGGAGAGGGGGAGAGGAGAGGAGGAGGTGAGGAGAGGGGGAGAGGAGAGGAGGAGGTGAGGAGAGGGGGAGAGGAGAGGAGGAGAGGAGGAGGAGGTGAGGAGAGGGGGAGAGGAGAGGAGGAGAGGAGAGGAGGAGGTGAGGAGAGGGGGAGCGGAGAGGAGGAGGTGAGAGGGGGGTGAGGAGAGGAGGAGGTGAGGAGAGGGGGAGAGGAGAGGAGGTGAGAGGGGGTGAGGAGGAGGTGAGGAGAGGAGGAGGTGAGAGGGGGTGAGGAGGAGGAAGTGAGAGGAGTCCTGAAGATCTCTGGAGTCATGTGGGTCTCCAGCCTGCAGGGGGAGGAGAGGAGGTGGAGGAGGTAAGAGGAGAGGAAGAGGGGAGAGGAGGATGTGAGGAGAGGGGGAGAGGAGAGGAGGAGAGGAGGAGGTGAGGAGAGGGGGAGAGGAGAGGAGGAGAGGAGAGGAGGAGGTGAGGAGAGGGGGAGCGGAGAGGAGGAGAGGAGAGGGGGAGCGGAGAGGAGGAGGTGAGGAGAGGGGGAGAGGAGAGGAGGAGGTGAGGAGAGGGGGAGAGGAGAGGAGGAGGTGAGGAGAGGGGGAGAGGAGAGGAGGAGAGGAGAGGAGGAGGTGAGGAGAGGGGGAGCGGAGAGGAGGAGGTGAGAGGGGGGTGAGGAGAGGAGGAGGTGAGGAGAGGGGGAGAGGAGAGGAGGTGAGAGGGGGTGAGGAGGAGGTGAGGAGAGGAGGAGGTGAGAGGGGGTGAGGAGGAGGAAGTGAGAGGAGTCCTGAAGATCTCTGGAGTCATGTGGGTCTCCAGCCTGCAGGGGGAGGAGAGGAGGTGGAGGAGGTAAGAGGAGAGGAAGAGGGGAGAGGAGGATGTGAGAAGAGGGGGTGAGAGGAGGAGGGTGAGAGGAGGATGTGAGAAGAGGGGGTGAGAGGAGGGTGAGAGGAGGAGGTCTGGAGGAGGTAAGAGGAGAGGAGGAGGGTGAGAGGAGGATGTGAGAGGAGGAGGGTGAGAGGAGAGGAGGAGGGGAGAGGAGGAGGTCTGGAGGAGGTCTTGCCTCTCGAAGCGGGCCCGGCTGCAGAGGTGGAAGCAGAAGCCGGCCCTCACCCTCCCGGCTCGGCCTCTCCGCTGCTCCAGGTTGGTCTTTGAGGCCCAGACGGTGGCGAAGTTGGTCATGTTGTTGTGGGACGTGAAGAGCTTCACCTTCTGCCTGCAGGGGAGAGGGGCTGAGACCAGGACCAGGACCAGTACTCTTTAAACTGGGACATGTGGACTAACTCAGGACCCATGAGGGTCTCTTTAAACTGGGACATGTGGACTAACTCAGGACCCATACTTGCAGGAGTCGATGACGTAGACCACGTCGTTGATGGTGATACTGGTCTCTGCGATGTTGGTGGACAGAATCACCTGCAGATTAAAATCACACTTTGTAAACAGAACAACAAACTGTTGTTTTACTTTGTAAACAGAACAACAAACTGTTGTTTTACTTTGTAAACAGAACAACACACTGTTGTTGTTTGCATAATAATTCATAAATAAAGGCTCAGACCTTCCTGATGTGGTCTGGAACCGGTTCAAAGACCCTCCTCTGCTCCTCACGGGGGATCTGGGAATGGAGCGGCATGATCCGGTACCGGCTACTTCCTGGAAACCAGAACGAGACTTCTTACCTCTACTGTACTACAGGTACATGTTGTACTTATACTCTACTACACCTCAGAGGTACATGTTGTACTTATACACCTCAGAGGTAGGTCTCACGTACCAACGTGTGTGTCAGGTGTGTGACGTACCAACGTGTGTGTGACGTACCAACGTGTGTGTGACGTACCAACGTGTGTGTGACGTACCAACGTGTGTGTGACGTACCAAAGTGAGGGTTGGTCTCCAGGTGTCTCTGCATGGAGTGGATGAGGTTCCAGCCGGGCAGGAAGACGAGCACGGCTCCGCCCACCTGCAGCGTCTCCAGGTACTTCAGCAGCGCCTCCACCAGCTCGAAGGACGTCTCCTTCTCGCTGATCTGAGCCATCGAGCGCTTGGTCTCCAGCGTGTAGTCCGGCCCGCAGAGCACGTTGCAGTTGGTCTGCACAGAGAGGCAGAGTTCACACATTCTGACCAGTGGAGGTCCAGGACTCATCCAGGTCTCATCCAGGACTCGTCCAGGTCTCGTCCAGGTCTCGTCCAGGACTCGTCCAGGACTCGTCCACAATGTATCACTCTCTAGAGAGGACAACGTATCACTCTCTGGAGAGGACAACGTATCACTCTCCGGAGAGGACAACGTATCACTCTCTAGAGAGGGGAATGTCTCACTCTCTAGAGAGGGCAATGCCTCACTCTCTGGTGGGGACAAGGCCTCACTCTCTGGTGGGGACAAGGCCTCACTCTCCGGAGAGGACAACGTATCACTCTCCGGAGAGGGCAATGTCTCACTCTCTGGTGAGGACAATGCCTCACTCTCTGGATCGGACAAGGCCTCACTCTCTGGTGGGGACAAGGCCTCACTCTCTGGTGAGGACAATGCCTCACTCTCTGGATCGGACAAGGCCTCACTCTCTGGATCGGACAAGGCCTCACTCTCTGGATCGGACAAGGCCTCACTCTCTGGATCGGACAAGGCCTCACTCTCTGGATCGGACAAGGCCTCACTCTCTGGATCGGACAAGGCCTCACTCTCTGGTGAGGACAATGCCTCACTCTCTGGTGAGGACAAGGCCTCACTCTCTGGTGGGGACAAGGCCTCACTCTCCGGAGAGGACAACGTATCACTCTCCGGAGAGGGCAATGTCTCACTCTCTGGTGAGGACAATGCCTCACTCTCTGGATCGGACAAGGCCTCACTCTCTGGTGGGGACAAGGCCTCACTCTCTGGTGAGGACAAGGCCTCACTCTCTGGATCGGACAAGGCCTCACTCTCTGGATCGGACAAGGCCTCACTCTCTGGATCGGACAAGGCCTCACTCTCTGGATCGGACAAGGCCTCACTCTCTGGTGAGGACAATGCCTCACTCTCTGGATCGGACAAGGCCTCACTCTCTGGTGGGGACAAGGCCTCACTCTCTGGTGAGGACAATGCCTCACTCTCTGGATCGGACAAGGCCTCACTCTCTGGTGGGGACAACGCCTCACTCTCTGGATCGGGCAAGGTCTCACTCTCTGGAGAGGGCAATGCCTCACTCTCTGGAGAGGGCAATGCCTCACTCTCTGGAGAGGGCAACGCCTCACTCTCTGGGGGGGGCAATGCCTCACTCTCTGGAGAGGGCAACGCCTCACTCTCTGGAGAGGGCAACGCCTCACTCTCTGGGGGGGGCAATGCCTCACTCTCTGGAGAGGGCAACGCCTCACTCTCTGGAGAGGGCAACGCCTCACTCTCTGGGGGGGGCCTTCACAGGGACACTGAGGACACACATTCAAGGGATCAGTGCTCACATCCTCCTCTCCTCCCTCCTCGTCTTTGTCTTTCTTCTTGCGGTCCAGCGGCGGAGGAACGAAGTTGGTCATCTGGATGCAGTCTTCCAGGAAATACTCTGTTTAACACAAGAAGTAGTTAGAACTCTTTGTAGGGAGGTCATGAGATCATGGAGGTCATTATGATCATGGAGGTCATTATGATCATGGAGGTCATGGAGGTCATGAAGGTCATTATGATCATGAAGGTCATTATGATCATGGAGGTCATGAAGGTCATAAAGGTCATGAAGGTCATTATGATCATGGAGGTCATTATGATCATGGAGGTCATTGAGGTCATGGAGGTCATTATGATCATAGAGGTCATGAAGGTCATTATGATCATGGAGGTCAATATGATCATAAAGGTCATTATAATCATAGAGGTCATTATGGTCATTATGATCATGGAGGTCAATATGCTCATGGAGGTCATGAAGGTCATTATGATCATGAAGGTCATGAAGGTCATAAAGGTCATGAAGGTCATACAGGTCATTGAGGTCATTGAGGTCATTATGATCATAGAGGTCATGGAGGTCATGATACATGGAGGTGATGAGGTCAGAGGTACCTTGAACAGAGAAGGTGCGTCCGAACACCTCTATGATGGGAGCATTGAAGAAGTACTCCCTGAACATGGTGGTGTCGATGGTGGCCGACATGAGGAGGATGCGGACCTGAGGGTAGGCCTGGATCACGTCCCTGAGGACCACCATCAGGAAGTCCGTCTGCACAGACACACAGAAGATCAGAGCGGACAGGAAACGACCGGAGGCCTCAGACCGGTGTTCAAACCCTGGAGAACACGTGAACTCACATTGATGTCTCTCTCGTGGATCTCGTCAACGATCACGTGACTGATTCCTCTGATTCCTGCTTCCAGCTTCCGCAACAGAACTCCTGAAACAACACGGATATCACAGAGCGTCCAGGAAACAGCCTGCTCCTCTATAAAGCAGGAGGAGGAGGAGGAGGAGGAGGTGGATGAGGAGGAGGAGGAGGAGGAGGTCCACGTACCGACGGTGCAGAAGAGGATGCTGGCGTGCGGTCGAGGGAGGACGGACTCAAAGCGGACGCTGTAGCCGCAGCTCTTCCCGACTTCCTCTCCTCTCTCGTAGGCGACCCGCTCGGCCACCGACACGGCGCTGATCCGTCTGGGCTGCAGGGAGAGAGGGGCCATGGAGGTCAGAGGACATGGAGGTCAGAGGACATGGAGGTCAGAGGACATGGAGGGCAGAGAACATGGAGGTCAGAGGTCATGGAGGTCAGAGGTCATGGAGGTCATGGAGGTCAGAGGTCATGGGTCATGGGGGTCAGGGGACATGGAGGTCAGGGGACATGGAGGTCAGAGGTCATGGTTCTAAGAGAAGCTCCTGCAGGTGTCCATGAAGGCCTCTGATTCGCCGCTGGGCGTTACCTGCGTGACCACGATGTTGCAGTCCGAGGCTCTTCCGGTCTGGATGAAGCGGTCCAGGATGTACTGAGGAACCTGTGTGGTTTTACCGCAGCCCGTCGCTCCTCTGATGATCACCACCGCGTTGCTCTCCACCGCCGCCAGCACCTCCTCCTGGAACTGTCTCACGGGCAGCTGCTCTCGCTCAGACAGGATCTGGACCAGGAGGAGAATTATTCTTACCGAGGAGGAGGGAAGAAGAAGAAGAGAGAAGAGAGAAGAGAAAGGAGGAGGAGGAGGAGGAGCCCGGCTGACCTTCTGCAGGTGCTCGTCGTGCTCCAGCTGGTGCATCAGCTCGTCCTGCAGGTCGCGGCTGATCTGCTCCGGAGTGCACTGAGAACAAGCAACCATGATGACATCACCACAGAGCAGCAGGTACAACCATGATGACATCACCACAGAGCAGCAGGTACTAAACATGATGACATCACCACAGAGCAGCAGGTACAACCATGATGACATCACCACAGAGCAGCAGGTACAACCATGATGACATCACCACAGAGCAGCAGGTACAACCATGATGACATCACCACAGAGCAGCAGGTACTAAACATGATGACATCACCACAGAGCAGCAGGTACTAAACATGATGACATCACCACAGAGCAGCAGGTACAACCATGATGACATCACCACAGAGCAGCAGGTACAACCATGATGACATCACCACAGAGCAGCAGGTACTAAACATGATGACATCACCACAGAGCAGCAGGTACTAAACATGATGACATCACCACAGAGCAGCAGGTACTAAACATGATGACATCACCACAGAGCAGCAGGTACTAAACATGATGACATCACCACAGAGCAGCAGGTACAACCATGATGACATCACCACAGAGCAGCAGGTACTAAACATGATGACATCACCACAGAGCAGCAGGTACTAAACATGATGACATCACCACAGAGCAGCAGGTACTAAACATGATGACATCACCACAGAGCAGCAGGTACAACCATGATGACATCACCACAGAGCAGCAGGTACTAAACATGATGACATCACCACAGAGCAGCAGGTACAACCATGATGACATCACCACAGAGCAGCAGGTACTAAACATGATGACATCACCACAGAGCAGCAGGTACTAAACATGATGACATCACCACAGAGCAGCAGGTACTAAACATGATGACATCACCACAGAGCAGCAGGTACAACCATGATGACATCACCACAGAGCAGCAGGTACAACCATGATGACATCACCACAGAGCAGCAGGTACTAAACATGATGACATCACCACAGAGCAGCAGGTACAACCATGATGACATCACCACAGAGCAGCAGGTACAACCATGATGACATCACCACAGAGCAGCAGGTACTAAACATGATGACATCACCACAGAGCAGCAGGTACTAAACATGATGACATCACCACAGAGCAGCAGGTACTAACCATGATGACATCACCACAGAGCAGCAGGTACAACCATGATGACATCACCACAGAGCAGCAGGTACTAAACATGATGACATCACCACAGAGCAGCAGGTACTAAACATGATGACATCACCACAGAGCAGCAGGTACAACCATGATGACATCACCACAGAGCAGCAGGTACAACCATGATGACATCACCACAGAGCAGCAGGTACTAAACATGATGACATCACCACAGAGCAGCAGGTACTAAACATGATGACATCACCACAGAGCAGCAGGTACAACCATGATGACATCACCACAGAGCAGCAGGTACAACCATGATGACATCACCACAGAGCAGCAGGTACTAACCATGATGACATCACCACAGAGCAGCAGGTACAACCATGATGACATCACCACAGAGCAGCAGGTACTAAACATGATGACATCACCACAGAGCAGCAGGTACTAAACATGATGACATCACCACAGAGCAGCAGGTACTAAACATGATGACATCACCACAGAGCAGCAGGTGCAACCATGATGACATCACCACAGAGCAGCAGGTGCAACCATGATGACATCACGGTATATCACGGTATTTTGTAAGATTCTGTCGGTTTCACGGTATATCACGGTATTAACATTAATTTATTGACGCCGAAAAGGACCTGCGGCCACCTGAACAGTTGTTCACCGCTCGTTGTTCACCGCTCGTTGTTCAACTCCCTCTCAACTGCCCAGCAAGCTGTGAACAGCTGTTTGTGTGGCTTGACTTCCGGTCTGTCTCTTCCGGGTTTTTTTCACCTGCATTCCCCTGGGTCCTAAGTCCCTCCAGGTTCAGCTTCTTTGCAATACATCGTTTTCTAAACTACGTCGGACTTTTCAAACCCTCCAGCCAGCAGACACAGCTCCTCTCTGGGCAACACGTTGTGTTGGTGCGTCTCTGCTCTCTCTTGTTCCTCCTGCATTGCTCTTATCCATTGTTTAATGTAGTGACGGAGTTTCTTCTTTCTGTGATAGTGTGCGGGCTGTACCCAGCATGCAGTTCGGCCGAGTAAATTAATAAAATGTACAATTATTAGTGTTACAAATTGTTTATGTGTCACAAACTGTTGTTTTGTGGTGTTGTGCCCTGTTAAAGCGTGTTAGTTGCGGGTTATTAATTGTTGTTATAAAATTAAAACCATGACTCAATGCACGTAACACACGTAGCTCCGACCGCTTCGCCAGTGACTACGGCTGGGCACCGGTGTGCCGGTATGTGAAAAAGTCATACGGTACGTAACTTTGACACCGGTGTACCGGTTGAAACGGTATACCGCCCAGCCCTACTACATACTGGTACTAATAACACTAACGGATAAAACATTATGATATTAAAACATATCAACATATGAAGCGTTACAGGTGATCCTGAAACACCTGCTGGTCTGAGCATCAGCTGTTCGTCTGCAGGTAAACCACCTGTTCGGGTTCTCACAGACAAAGACTCACGAAGGCCAGCGGTCCCTCGTCGATGTTGCTGCTGGTCCAGGGGTTCCAGTTCACCTGAGGAGGCGACCAGGGGACGACCCCGGCTCCGCTCTGGCGCTGGGACGGCTCGAAGGTCGCCAGCTTCCCCTGGATCAGAGACACGGACTGGGAGGGGTCTGCAGGCTGGACGGGACCACAAGAACTGGGTTAGACACCGGGACCCAGGACCCAGGACCCACCGGCCGGGTCGAGAAGAACGGCACCGCTTATCAGCTTGAAGCTGTAAAACCATCATCATCATCAGATTGAGAGAGAGGAGGGGAGAGAGGAAGAGGGGGGAGAAGAGAGGAGAGAGAGGAAGAGGAGAAAAGACAGGGGAGGAGAGAGGAAGAGGAGGGGTAGGAAGGGAGGAGAGGAGAGAGGAAGAAAGGAAGAGGAGGAGAGGAGCGAGGAAGAGGAGGAGAGGAAAGAGAGAAAGAGGAGGGGTGGAGGAGAGGAAATACAAACAGGAAGTAGAGGCTTCTGGTCTAAAGACGGGTTCTAGTTCTGCTTCTAGTCCTGGTGGTTCTGGTTAACAGAGATACAGGACTTTTATTTTGAAAAGCAGAGAGGAAACAGGAGACGGACTGCCGTTCAACCGGCTGATCGGGGCTCAGGTGACTCACGGCTGGGGGGACGTGGACTCCGAGCTCCTGGACCACGGAGGCCAGCTGCAGCGGCAGGTCTGCAGACACGTTGACCGGGAACGCCTCCAGCTGGACACAAAGCACAGGACGGCACAGTGAAGCACCGGGAACGCCACCGGGAACGCCACCGGGAACGCCACCGGGAACGCCACCGGGAACGCCACCGGGAACGCCACTGGGAACGGTGTGCAGGCTGAGCGGCGCCGGCTTACGGTTTCTCCCTCCTTCTTCTTGGTGAGCCCGGAGAAGGCCTCCAGCACCCCCAGGTGGTACAGCTGCCGCACCAGGGACAGGGCGCAGGACTGGGCCGCCAGCTTCTTGTTGGAGCCGTGCTCTCGAGCCGTGACCCCTGCAGAGCACACGCAGCCGTGACCTTTGACCTCCTGCTGAAAACCTCAGTGAAGCCACTTGAATCATGGGTGGTTCCTCAGGGAACGTGACTGGGCCCACGGTGCTTCACATGAAGCCTTACGTTGAGGTGTAGTACAGTAACAAGAACTACATGTACCTCTGAGGTGTCGTACAGTAACAAATAACAAATGGGGGCGACTGTGGCTCAGTGGTTAGCAAGTCGGTCTTTCAATCAGAAGGTCGGTGGTTCGATCCCCGGCTCCGGCAGTCCATGTCGTTGTGTCCTTGAGCAAGACACTTAACCCTCATTGCTCACCGTTGCTGTGTCTACGGTCTACTGTATAGCATGTAAGTCGCTTTGGATAAAAGCCTCAGCTAAATGAAATGTAATGTAATGTAATGTAAAATACTACATGTACCTTTGAGGTGTCATACAGTAACAAATACTATATGTACCTCTGAGGTGTAGTACAGTAACAAGTACTACATGTACCTCTGAGGTGTCGTACAGTAACAAATACTATATGTACCTCTGAGGTGTAGTACAGTAACAAATACTATATGTACCTCAGAGGTGTAGTACAGTAAACGTAGAAAGAAGCATGGAGTATAAGTACCTCCAGTGTGTACTTGAGTACAGTATTGAGTAAATGTAAATACTCAAGTCGAGTACAAGTACCTGCAGCGTGTACTTCCATGAGTACTTACTTCTGCCCAGCGGCCTCACGAACAGCTGCATCTCAGCGATGAAGCTCCTGCAGACAAACACAGCGTCACTTCCTGTGAGCTCTTTCCCGCCAGAATAAAAGGTGAAGACCCGTGAAGCGGTGACTCACCTGCCCTCAGGAGGAAGCTGTATGTTTTTCTGCCGGACTTTTATTAAACACGACACCGACGGGCCGAGTCCCGCCTGCCGCCCTGCGGTGACACAGCGACACCAGACATCACAACCGGCCTCCAGCGCCACGGGCCGGCTTTAGTGCCCCTAAAGGCCGGCCCGTGTCTCCCATGAGGTTCTGATCTCTGGCCCGTGTCTCTCATGAGGTTCTGATCTCTGGCCTGTGTCTCCCATGAGGTTCTGATCTCTGGCCCGTGTCTCTCATGAGGTTCTGATCTCTGGCCCGTGTCTCCCATGAGGTTCTGATCTCTGATGTGGTCTAGACTGGTTTAGACGTAGCATCTTCTAGATGTCAACCATGTTTCATACGGCTTTTCCTTTGATCTATTCTTTATAATGTCTGTTCTGCACTGTGGTCTGTGTGTGTCTGTTGTTGTCTGTGTGCGTCTGTAGTTGTCTGTTGTTGTCTGTGTGATCAGATGGTTCTGGGTCTCAACAGCTGAGCGTTGATCCAAACAGGTACAGGTGTTGAGGGTTCACCAGGAACCAGCAGGAGGAGCTGGTTCCAGGTGAACCCTCAACACCTGGAACCAGCTCCTCCTGCTGGTTCCAGGTTCTCTAGTCCAACAGTGAGACCTCTCTGGTGTACCGACACACGCCGGAGGTCTCTGGGTCACAGCCGTCCAGCAGAAGAACATACAGGACCCTCCTGAGGCTACAGCCCCATTACATACATACACATATAATTATAATAATACATCTGTGTGCTTCCTGGTTTCCAGACCTGTTGTGGTCCGGTCCCACTTGGCTGTATTTATACTCAGCGCTGGTTTTCTCCTTCTGGAAGAACTGGTTCAGACGGGCCTTTGCGTTCTCCAGCGTCCAGTTACCATGGAGACTAGCATTCAGGTCCACCTCCTCCGACTCCAGGGTCTGCAAGGAGGAAATGTATTTTAGTGTTCATCTACGAAACTACAGACCATCTGTTGTTCAGAGGATCTTTGTCTCTGAACAGAGTTTATAGTTATAACATCTAAACTACAGACCATCTGTTCAGAGGATCTTTGTCTCTGAACAGAGTTTATAGTTATAACATCTAAACTACAGATCATCTGTTGTTCAGAGGATCTTTGTCGTACCGCCTGTGCTTCCTGTTCATCTCTCTTGGCGTAGTACTCCTTCAGGTTGGCTCCTCGGTCCCACTCTGCTCCTCCTGCTCCTCCTTCTCCTCCTCCCCACCCAGAGTTTCCTCCTCCTGAGTAGCCAAGTCCAGTCACTCCTGCTACCGGCCTGCAGCTACCGGCCTCTTCTAACAACAACACAACATGTTATACACCCTCCAATATTTATACAAAACATGTGGACATCATGGATGCGTTCAGGCTCTGCTCAGTAAAAATAACTGGACTAAAGGTTTAAGTTACAGTGTAACCTGGACATAAAGGTTTAAGTTACGGAGTAGACTGGACTAAAGGTTTAAGTTACAGTGTAGACTGGACATAAAGGTTTAAGTTACGGAATAGACTGGACTAAAGGTTTAAGTTACAGAGTAGACTGGACATAAAGGTTTAAGTTACAGAGTAGACTGGACTAAAGGTTTAAGTTACAGAGTAGACTGGACTAAAGGTTTAAGTTACAGAGTAGACTGGACTAAAGGTTTAAGTTACAGAGTAGACTGGACTAAAGGTTTAAGTTACAGAGTAGACTGGACATAAAGGTTTAAGTTACAGAGTAGACTGGACTAAAGGTTTAAGTTACAGAGTAGACTGGACATAAAGGTTTAAGTTACAGAGTAGACTGGACTAAAGGTTTAAGTTAAGGAGTAGACTGGACTAAAGGTTTAAGTTACAGTGTAGACTGGACATAAAGGTTTAAGTTACGGAGTAGACTGGACTAAAGGTTTAAGTTACAGAGTAGACTGGACTAAAGGTTTAAGTTACAGAGTAGACTGGACTAAAGGTTTAAGTTACAGAGTAGACTGGACTAAAGGTTTAAGTTACAGAGTAGACTGGACTAAAGGTTTAAGTTACAGAGTAGACTGGACTAAAGGTTTAAGTTACAGAGTAGACTGGACTAAAGGTTTAAGTTACAGAGTAGACTGGACTAAAGGTTTAAGTTAAGGAGTAGACTGGACTAAAGGTTTAAGTTAAGGAGTAGACTGGACTAAAGGTTTAAGTTAAGGAGTAGACTGGACTAAAGGTTTAAGTTACAGAGTAGACTGGACTAAAGGTTTAAGTTACAGAGTAGACTGGACTAAAGGTTTAAGTTACAGAGTAGACTGGACTAAAGGTTTAAGTTACAGAGTAGACTGGACTAAAGGTTTAAGTTACAGAGTAGACTGGACATAAAGGTTTAAGTTAAGGAGTAGACTGGACTAAAGGTTTAAGTTAAGGAGTAGACTGGACTAAAGGTTTAAGTAAAGGAGTAGACTGGACTAAAGGTTTAAGTTACAGAGTAGACTGGACTAAAGGTTTAAGTTACGGAGTAGACTGGACTAAAGGTTTAAGTTACAGAGTAGACTGGACATAAAGGTTTAAGTTACAGAGTAGACTGGACTAAAGGTTTAAGTTAAGGAGTAGACTGGACTAAAGGTTTAAGTTACAGTGTAGACTGGACATAAAGGTTTAAGTTACGGAGTAGACTGGACTAAAGGTTTAAGTTACAGAGTAGACTGGACTAAAGGTTTAAGTTACAGAGTAGACTGGACTAAAGGTTTAAGTTACAGAGTAGACTGGACTAAAGGTTTAAGTTACAGAGTAGACTGGACTAAAGGTTTAAGTTACAGAGTAGACTGGACTAAAGGTTTAAGTTACAGAGTAGACTGGACTAAAGGTTTAAGTTACAGAGTAGACTGGACTAAAGGTTTAAGTTACAGAGTAGACTGGACTAAAGGTTTAAGTTAAGGAGTAGACTGGACTAAAGGTTTAAGTTAAGGAGTAGACTGGACTAAAGGTTTAAGTTAAGGAGTAGACTGGACTAAAGGTTTAAGTTACAGAGTAGACTGGACTAAAGGTTTAAGTTACAGAGTAGACTGGACTAAAGGTTTAAGTTACAGAGTAGACTGGACTAAAGGTTTAAGTTACAGAGTAGACTGGACTAAAGGTTTAAGTTACAGAGTAGACTGGACTAAAGGTTTAAGTTACAGAGTAGACTGGACATAAAGGTTTAAGTTACAGAGTAGACTGGACTAAAGGTTTAAGTTACAGAGTAGACTGGACTAAAGGTTTAAGTTAAGGAGTAGACTGGACTAAAGGTTTAAGTAAAGGAGTAGACTGGACTAAAGGTTTAAGTTACAGAGTAGACTGGACTAAAGGTTTAAGTTACAGAGTAGACTGGACTAAAGGTTTAAGTTACAGAGTAGACTGGACTAAAGGTTTAAGTTACAGAGTAGACTGGACTAAAGGTTTAAGTTACAGAGTAGACTGGACTAAAGGTTTAAGTTACAGAGTAGACTGGACTAAAGGTTTAAGTTACAGAGTAGACTGGACTAAAGGTTTAAGTTACAGAGTAGACTGGACTAAAGGTTTAAGTTACAGAGTAGACTGGACTAAAGGTTTAAGTTAAGGAGTAAACTGGACTAAAGGTTTAAGTAAAGGAGTAGACTGGACTAAAGGTTTAAGTTACAGAGTAGACTGGACTAAAGGTTTAAGTAAAGGAGTAGACTGGACTAAAGGTTTAAGTTACAGAGTAGACTGGACTAAAGGTTTAAGTAAAGGAGTAGACTGGACATAAAGGTTTAAGTAAAGGAGTAGACTGGACATAAAGGTTTAAGTAAAGGAGTAGACTGGACATAAAGGTTTAAGTAAAGGAGTAGACTGGACTAAAGGTGTGACCGGCTCGTAGCAGAGAAACAAGCTCAGGGTTCCCACCAATTCCTCGTAGTGGTGACGTGTATTTTTATGCACTTTATAATTGTTGTATCATTTCGTTGCATCATATTTGTTACGTCATATTTATCGGCCACATCGTGAAAGCCAAAAAGGTTGTTGACCTTTGACCTAAAGCTCCAACAGAGCGATTCGTACCTTTTTCTGTTTTCAGCACCAGGTGAGGTGGCAGAGGACCGCTGGAGGGGAGGCTCCCAAAGGCCCCGCCTCCTCCTGCGCCTCCTCCTGCGCCTCCTCCTCCGCCTCCTCCTCCATCAGATTGGTCTCCACCTGGAGCGCTCACCTGTTGGAACAAGACTTTAACCTGGAGTATACAGCTTCAGGGGTCCAGTCCCAGAAACCTAAGGCCTGCAGACCTGAACCCTCAGGGACTCAGTGACCTGTTCAGTGAGCCAGAGACTTTTTAGATGGTGTAAAAAAATACATATTGTGTATTTATTTTATACTTTTTATTCCCTGAGTTAATGTTTTCAGGCTATTTATTGTTTTTATCAAAACAAAACGTTTGAAGAAAAATAAATAAATATCTTATATAAACATCTGTTTTTATCTTTATTCCTTAATGTTGTGTAAACATCACACACACACACACACACACACACACACACACACACACACACACACACACACACACACACACACACACACACACACACACACACACACACACACACACACACACACACACACACACACACACACACACACACACACACACACACACACACACACACACAGGACTGACCCCCACATCCAGGACCCCCACATCCAGGGCCCCTGCAGCCGGGACCTCCGCCGCGCTCATCTCTCCGGTCCGGACCAGGTAGTTGACGAAGTCTCGGGCGGCGTTGGTCTGCGCGTCCTTCTTGCTGGTGGAGTTGCCCATGCCGGTGTAGCTGTAGCCGTCCACGCGGGCCTGAGGAGGGTTCGGGTTAGAACTGGACCCGGAGCAGAGGACTGCAGAGCCCAGAGACGGGGACTCACCTCGCACAGGAACTTCTGCCGGTTCTTGTTGCCGGCAGCTCGGATGTCGTAGCTGGGAGTCAGCTTCTTCTTCCCGCACCAGGCGTACAGGAAGTTCTTGATATCGGCCATGTTCACCGGACGGGGGGGCGGGGCAGGGGGCGTGCACCTTTAAATCTGAGGGGAAAAGAAGAATAGTAACTTTATTAATCCCTCAGTCACAAGAGACCTTCAATGGTCACAGCAGCAGTTATGCCTCCTTCATGCCAGGTTGTGCCGTTCACGGGCACAAAGCATCACATTCACATTGCAAAGGCTTCACAATAATACAATGTGGACCTGAGTCAGTTAGGTATGTAATACATGGCAATACAGTAATATATCTACAATATATTCTAACACCGGCTGCCTTTTCTTCTACATTAGTTTTTAAACGGCACGGCCTGGCATGTTTATTATTATACTGCATTTCATTGGTCCTGTCCCACCTCAAAACCCTCACCGACCCACTCCTGGATCCCCTGCAGTTCGCCTACAGAGCCAACAGGTCTGTGGACGATGCAGTCAACATGGCCCTCCACTCCATCCTCCAGCACCTGGACTCCCCAGGAACCTACGCCAGGATCCTGTTTGTGGACTTCAGCTCTGCCTTTAACACCATCATCCCGTCTCTGCTGCAGGACAAGCTCTCCCAGCTGCACATGCCCGACTCCACCTGCAAGTGGATCACAGACTTCCTGTCTGACAGGAAGCAGCACGTGAGGCTGGGGAAACACGTCTCAGCCTCTCGGTCCATCAGCACCGGTTCCCCCCAAGGCTGCGTTCTTTCCCCTCTGCTCTTCTCCCTGTACACCAACAGCTGCACCTCCAGTCACCAGTCCGTCAAGCTCCTGAAGTTTGCGGATGACACCACCCTCATTGGACTCATCTCTGGTGGGGACGAGTCCGCCTACAGGTGGGAGACTGACCACCTGGTGACCTGATGCAGCCAAAACAACCTGGAGCTCAACGCTCTGAAGACAGTGGAGATGGTTGTGGACTTCAGAAAGATCTCAGCCCCACCAGCCCCTCTCAACCTGTGTGACTCCCCCGTCAAAGCTGTGGAGTCCTTCTGCTTCCTGGACTCCATCATTACCCAGGACCTCAAGTGGGAGCTAAACATCAGCTCCATCACCAAGAAGGTGCAGCAGAGGATGTTCTTCCTGAGGCAGCTGAGGAAATTCAACCTGCCAAAGACAATGATGGTGCACTTCTACACTGCCATCATGGAGTCCATCCTCTGTTCCTCCATCACCGTCTGGTACGCTGCAGCCACTGCCAAGGACAAGGCCAAGCTGCAACGCATCATTCGCTCTGCCGAGAGGGTGATTGGCTGCAATCTGCCGTCCCTCCAGGACTTGTTTGCTTCAAGGACCCTGAAGAGGAAGATTGTAGCTGATCCCTCTCACCCTGGACACAAACTGTTGGTGTCCCTCCCCTCTGGCAGGAGGCTGCGGTCCATCAGGACCAAGACCTCACGCCACAAAAACAGTTTCTTCCCGTCTGCAGTCGGGCTCATCAACAGAGCCCGGGTCCCCCTAACAGAGCCCGGGTCCCCCACTGACTCTAATGACTGTCACCCCCAGACAATTCCCACCGGACACTCCCCTGCACATAGTCTTATACTTGAATACACTTGACACCTGGGCATTGCACTTGCCACTTTCACACAACACTTACACTCATGCACATTCCATGCACTTTATCTTATTTTTGGTATTTTGATATGCTGCTGTTTCAATGTAGATAATCATTCATCCTCATTTATTGCACTGCGTTAACTGTTAAATGTGTATTGTTAAATGTTAAATGTATGCACCTTCCCGCCAGGACAAATTCCTTGTATGTGTAAACATACATGGCAATAAATGGTTCTGATTCTGATTCTGATTCATACAGCCTGCTGAACATAACGTGTCACCACGTTACCTGAACGCAACAACAATCTTTTTTTTCAAATGAACAAAACATATGGCCTGGATTTATCGCCATATGCTTCTACCTGGATAATTATGGGATGTGAACCAACGCTGGCTGGTTGCAGCTCAACCTCCACTCTCTGGAGAGCACCTGTCACATGACTTCATACAGGAACAAAACGCGTTACCAGATTTACTGCAGACCCCTGAGAAACATGACGTCACCAAACTCCACCTAGAAATCTGCACATTTAAGCTCCGCTCCGCGCGGGAGGGCAGCCACGTGATCAGAGTCGGGACCTTTTCTGTTTTTAAGATTAAAGAAACTCTCCCAACGGGTTCGGGGGTAGAAACGAGCTGGTCTCGGGACTAACGGGGCTTGTTTCAGGTCTAAACCCCTGAATCGGTGTCACGACAACAACAGACGCGTTCGGCTGTTAGTCGCCTGTTGACCCGGAACACCGGACCGGCTCCATCCAGTCCAGAACCACACCGCCACAGGGACGCGTCAACAGCCGCTCTCTTACCGTCGAGCAGCGGGTGAAGCTCGCGGCTCCCGCAGGTCCGTTGTGTGGAAGCCGTGGACTGACTGAGCCGTGGACTGACTGAGCTGTGGACCGCGGTCGGCTCGTCGGTAGCGCCCCCTGTGGACTGGAGGCCGGCTCGTCGGTAGCGCCCCCTGTGGACTGGAGGCCGGCTCGTCGGTAGCGCCCCCTGTGGACTGGAGGCGAACTGCGTTCATTGTTTCATTCTGTTTCTGTGGCTCCGTGTTTATTTATTATGTAATATATATAATAGTTAATTTTATACGACTTAAAAGTGACTAAGCAAAAGTGACGTATTGTCGAACATGCACAGTTATTACAGAGTGGGATGAAAACCACAATAAAACTATAATGCGGCCTTCAACCAAACCCACTGGATCTCCTCCTGACAGACGGAGCAGCAGCTGAGGAAAGACCACCTCCAGAACCCGGACCCCACGCCTGGCGCCCCCCAGGGAGCTGGCTCCTCCCACTGCTCTTCTCCAATACAATAAGCAAGTTTATTGTTTACAATATAAACTTGTTTATTGTACATCATATGTGTGAACACACTTGGCCAATATAAATAAATAAAGTTGAAGTTAAATTATCGGTAATATGTGTAAGATATAATAAAATAGAATATACAGCTTGAAGCAAAACAAACCTCCAATCATGATGTCACAGACCTCATCTCTGCATTGTCGTTAATGCAAAAATGTGTATTGTTAAATGTTAAATGTATGCACCTTCCCGCCAGGACAAATTCCTTGTATGTGTAAGCATACATGGCAATAAATGGTTCTGATTCTGATTCTGATTCTGATGAAAAAATAAATAAACAAATTAAAACAAAACAAATAAAAATAAAAAACATTAAAATATGTTTTTTTTAAAGTAAAAATATTCTTGGTAGACTGTATAAATATATGTACTGTTATGTGAACATGATACAGTAATATATGTGTGTAATACAAATAAATGAATCTATGTACAGAGATGTAGACAGGTTGTCCAAGTAGGATTAAAGGTAAAGTACTCAAGTACAACATAGAGGTACTTTACTTGAGTATGTATTGTTGTCCTACTTACAGTTTTCTGACAGCGTGATTGACAGGTTATTAATCAGCTTCTAGACGATGAATATGAGCCGAATATGTACACGAGTACTCTGACTGTGTCGACCCAATGTATATTTTAAAGCTGGTAATTTTGTTCTTGAATGCATGACTTTTACTCCAAACAGTATTTCTAATCGGTGGTATTACGTAGTACTTTTGACTTCAGATCAAAGTACTACTTCCACCTCTGTCTCCAAGTGTCAGATAGATTTAGTGTTCGTAGAGTAAAGAGTACAACATGCGTAGTACATGTACTAGTACACGGCTAGTGTACTATTATGTGTAATAGTACATGGCTAGTGTACTATTACACGTACTAGTACACGGCTAGTGAAGCTGAAAAGTTAAGCCAGGTATTGATATTGTGTGTGTGTTCAGGGTGTGGCGTTGAAAAGGAACAAGCCGGGGCGTGGCTGCGTGTGTGTGTGTGTGTGTGTGTGTGTGTGTAATACGGCCTGCAGCGGTGTATTTGTGCAGATCTGCGGTGGGGAAAGTGTTTCTGTGTGTAACCAGGTACAGACAGGGTGTGTGTGATGGGTCATAATGTGTGTGTGTGTGTGTGTGTGTGTGTGTGTGTGTGTGTGTGTGTGTGTGTGGGTGTGTGTGTGCAGGGTGTGTCTGAAGCCTCAGGACACAGTCTACAGATTGTTTGATGACACAAACTCAATCAGAGTCGTTCAGATGTTTTAACCTCGGAGACAACAAACAAAAACATGAACAGCTGATGCTGATGTTCATGATGTCACAATCATGAGGAACATAATATATAGTATATATAAATATAAAATATATATAGTATATATAAATATATATAGTATATATAAAATATATACTATATATACAATATATAGTGCATATAAAATATATACTATATTGTTTTGGTGTTGTTTTGTGTCTCATTTAATCCGAACTTCAGTCTGAATCTAAATCAGACGAATATGAATTATAATGTTTTCCACCGCCGGGACAGAGCGAGTATTCTCTTTTATTTCTGTCTTGTGAAATGTCTTTGTGTCATGAAAATGTAAATATGGTAGAAAGAGTGACACACACACACACACACACACACACACACACACACACACACACACACACACACACACACACACACACACACACACACACACACACACACACACACACACACACACACACACACACACACACACACACACACACACACACACACACACACACACACACACACACACACACACACACACACACACACACCCTCTGACTGTGTGTGAGTCAGTGTGTCTCACTCTGCTCGGCGTGTCTGGGCCTGCAGGCAGCAGCAGAGGAGATAAAAGCCCACGCTGACAGCAGCAGGCTGACTTTGTGCTTCACAGGTTTCTGAGGATTCACCCTGAAGATGAGGAGCGGCTGGACTTCACTCTTCGTCCTACTTCTGGCGGCGCTCGTTGCTGTGCAGGCCACCAACACACACTACGGTGAGCTTTAACTTCTCCGTGAGAGGATCCGTTGAGATCTTTAATCCTCGACCTTCAGGGGAAGCGTGTTCGGACTGAGCTCTCAGTCGTTGGTTCTCTTCAGTTCAGACGGTTTGAGAACATTCTTCTTTATTCTAAAGTCTTCACAACAAACTCAAAGAACTTCTTTAGAGCTTGAAAGCGTTTGTTTGTTTAACTGATAATTGAAAAGACTTTATAATAAATCACCTCTGGCCAAATCCATCAAACAACTATGACACCGTTACACTGTAGTTTTGTTCGTTCATTTAATATTGTTCCATTCTATTTCATATGGCTTTACCTGTACGTATAAATGCTGCTGTAACCCTTGATGGATTAATAAAGTAACTATCTATCGATCTCTAATATGGGGCGACTGTGGCTCAGTGGTTAGCAAGTCAGTCTTTGGATCAGAGGGTCAGAGGTTCAAACCAGAGGCTCAGCCAGTCAATGTCGTTGTGTCCTTGAGCAAGACACTTAACCCTCATTGCTCACCGTTGCTGTGTCTACGGTCTACTGTATACTGTATATCATGTAAGTCGCTTTGGATAAAATGAACGGTAATATTGTTAGGAATGGAAAGTCAATAAAAACCATGTGGTATTTACAACTGAATAGATGTAATAAATATCAGTCATACATATTTATATCATTTCTGCCGAGACCAGGAAAGGAAAAGATGAAATGTGAGAATCAAAAGGTCAAAATGATACAAACTAAGTGTAAAAAATGATTCTGAATAAAAAGATGAAATACAAAGTAAAAATATTAGTTTTTAGGTCCAAATGACAGCAAACAGGTTTATTTATTTTATTTATTATTTTATTGCAGAGCGTGCGTCACAATAAAAGAACTTCTTCAAAGTGAGAAGAAGATTAAAAGCGAATGTGAATAACTGAAAACTGAGAGACGACATTCAAGATATTCTCTGAAAACAACCAAATAAAAAGTCCACTCAGCTCTTGTGGTCTCTTCAGGTCTGGTAGAAAGCTCTGGGAAGTGGACTTATGTGATGGAAGCGCTTCATTCCTCCACCAGTGTAGTTTTATTACAGACACAAATAAATATTAATATTCCTCATCGTGATGAAATGTTTCCTGTTTATTATGTTATTTAGACTAAAGATATAGGTGCTCAGTATCGGTCCCTGTTAGACCTCCAATACGGGATATATTATTATTATTACCATGTGATCATTAATATATTAGTATTATTAATATATTTGATATTATTATTGGATTATTATTATGGATGATTATATATTCTTATAAATATATATTATAATTTTATAATCATGGCGGAGTGATACCTGAGGTCACGGCGGAGTGATACCTGAGGTCACGGCGGAGTGATACCTGAGGTCACGGCGGAGTCACGGCGGAGTGATACCTGAGGTCACGGTGGAGTGATACGGCGGTCAGACCCAGAACAAACAGACCACCTCGAGCTCCCTTAACGACTTGTTCTTTTAAAAGGTCCTAAGGACGTCTGCGTTCTGAAGGAAGTATGAAGCTAAACTGATGTCCAAGAAAAGCCCAAAAGCTCGATGCTAACTGTTTCCCTGTCGTGTGCTAAGCTAGGCTAACACCTCCGGCACTCTCTGACATCCTTTCACATGGCGTTCCTTAGCTCTCTTTCACACATTACATTTAAAATAATGTAACACTTTTTGTAAAGAACAAATAAACTAAAACTAAAACCGGTTTTGACCAGTACCGACTGGTTTCTCCACGACCCCCCCCCCCCCCCCCCCACCCTGCTGCAGCAGCAAGCAGCGGCCTGTTGAAACTTCCCGGAGGTTAAAAGGAGCTGCCAGCCGACTCACCTGTTGTTCCCTCAGACGAGGCGTTGGCTGGTTCGGGTGCGACTCCGTGGACTCTGATCCTTCGTCTTCAGGGCTTTGGGGGGTGGGGCGCTGCGCTCTGTAAACATTTCTACCACTCGCTGAGGAAAAGAGATCCTGTGGTTGAAACGAACGCACAGATCTTTACATTTATAGGAATTGAAAGGCCAGTTACATTGAAATGTTCTTGTCTCATTCTTGTTCTTCAGAGGATCTTTAGATATCCCCCTACATGGCCATTCATGCTTCTTGCTCCACCTTCAGGTCAAACGTTACATTCCTACAAAATCGAAATACAAAATGGAAATGTAATTGCAATTTAATTAAATTTAATCCTAAAAACAACCTAAATGGCACCTTAAAACGAACCTTGAACTGTGAAAGTATTTCGGACTAATGCAAAACAATGATTGGATGACACGAGATGAGAAGACTGACCGTCTCCCCTCCTGCAGCAACAGCGCGTTGCGACTGCAATGGCAGATCTCGGTACTGCCTCCCGGACGCCTCTGGCCTCCACTGCGTCGACTGTCAGGGAAACACTGCAGGCCGCCACTGCGAGCGCTGCAAGGACGGCTTCCACCTGTTGGGGGCAGCACTGAGCTGCACACCCTGCCGCTGCAACCTCACAGGTGAGAAACCACAGCAGGTACCTTTGATCAATACGCTCCCAAAGCTGGGATAAGAGCAACCATCCCTTTTATTACTGGCGTCTCCTTGCCTCCAGGTTCTGTCAGTGCCACATGTGACAGCAGGGGGCGCTGCAGCTGTAAAGAAGGAGTTACGGGAGATAAATGTGACCGCTGCCCGGACGGACCGATCAGACCAAACGGCTGCTCGCAAAGGTGAAGAAACACTTCAGATTCCTTAAAGCAGCCGCACGTTTACACCAGCGTCTCTTTCATTAATGCGCTTCAAATGGCAACGCTTCCAGTACTTCATCTGACACTTCAACTTCTTTAAATGTTTTAACTTCATCTGACACTTCAACTGCTTTAAATGTTTTAACTTCATCTGACACTTCAACTGCTTTAAATGTTTTAACTTCATCTGACACTTCAACTGCTTTAAATGTTTTAACTTCATCTGACACTTCAACTGCTTTAAATGTTTTAACTTCATCTGACACTTCAACTGTGTGGCAAGGATTCTCCCTACCGAGGGTTCCCTGAAGCTCGAGACATAGAGACGACACCAGCTCTGCACGGTTGCGATGTTTATTAGGCATTTTCCACACATATGTACTTACATGCCCTGCCTAGCTCTCCTCCTTGCGTGGCTCTGGGAGCTCTTATAGCTCCCTCCCCCGCCCACGCAATCCCACGCTCATCTGGATCAGCTGTGCCTCAACCAGAGCGCCACAGCTGATCCAGACGAGCGTCCCTCTCTCTCTCTCTCTGTGCCGCAGGCGCGCTAGCCACGCCCCCGCCCACAAACTGCTTTAAGTGTTTTAACTTCATCTGACACTTCAACTGCTTTAAATGTTTTAACTTCATCTGACACTTCAACTGCTTTAAGTGTTTTAACTTCATCTGACACTTCAACTGCTTTAAATGTTTTAACTTCATCTGACACTTCAACTGCTTTAAATGTTTTAACTTCATCTGACACTTCAACTGCTTTAAGTGTTTTAACTTCATCTGACACTTCAACTGCTTTAAGTGTTTTAACTTCATCTGACACTTCAACTGCTTTAAATGTTTTAACTTCATCTGACACTTCAACTGCTTTAAATGTTTTAACTTCATCTGACACTTCAACTGCTTTAAGTGTTTTAACTTCATCTGACACTTCAACTGCTTTAAGTGTTTTAACTTCATCTGACACTTCAACTGCTTTAAGTGTTTTAACTTCATCTGACACTTCAACTGCTTTAAATGTTTTAACTTCATCTGACACTTCAACTGCTTTAAGTGTTTTAACTTCATCTGACACTTCAACTGCTTTAAATGTTTTAACTTCATCTGACACTTCAACTGCTTTAAATGTTTTAACTTCATCTGACACTTCAACTGCTTTAAATGTTTTAACTTCATCTGACACTTCAACTGCTTTAAGTGTTTTAACTTCATCTGACACTTCAACTGCTTTAAATGTTTTAACTTCATCTGACACTTCAACTGCTTTAAGTGTTTTAACTTCATCTGACACTTCAACTGCTTTAAATGTTTTAACTTCATCTGACACTTCAACTGCTTTAAATGTTTTAACTTCATCTGACACTTCAACTGCTTTAAGTGTTTTAACTTCATCTGACACTTCAACTGCTTTAAGTGTTTTAACTTCATCTGACACTTCAACTACTTTGAACACAAACATGATCACATAAAAAATCTATTGGTCACAAATTCTTGTCCTTACTATTTTTTTGTCGTTGTGTTTTGCAGCCGTCGGCCCAGAGAGGATTCTGGGAGTCAGATGTGTTTCTGTTACGGTCACAGCAGCGAATGTTCCCCACAATCCGGTTACTCTGTTCACAGCATCACCTCCACCTTCGCCGACGGTAACTTTCACCCCATTCATTTTCACAATAAAAGTCAATCCCAGTAGTTCATTTCAAAATAAAAGCTCCAGAGAACTGTGGCTGTAAAGACTGTGACGTGTCTTCAGGTCCGGATGGGTGGAAGGCGGCGACGGCACAAGGCATCACCCCCGACAACGTCCACTTCCGCTGGTCACCAAAACACCACGACCTGGAGGTGATCTCCAAAAACAGCCTACCCGTTTACCTGTTTGCCCCAGGTGAGAACAAGCCCCGCCTCCCTTAGGCTCCTCCTGTCATCTGCTTTTCTTGTCTACTTTCCTCTCCTCCCCCTCCTATTCATTCCCCTCCTTCCCTCTCCCAATGTATCCTTGTTTCTTTTCCTTTTCCTTACCTTCCCTCATCTCATCTCCTCATTCCTCCTTTCCATTCTTTTCCTCTCATCCTCCTTCTTACCTTTTCTGTATTTCGTTGCCTCCTCTCCTCTCTTGCCCCCCCCCCCACCCCTCTTGCCTCCTTTTCTCTTCTCCTGTCCTCTTTGCGCACATCCTTCTTTCTTGTCTTGTCTCCTCCCTCCTGACCAGGTGTTTCTCTCCTCTCCCACAGCTCCTTACCTGGGGAACCAGCTGCTGAGTTACGGTCAGAACCTTTCCTTCTCGTTGCGTCTGGACCGTGGCGTCCGACACCCGTCCACCAACGACGTGGTTTTGGAAGGCGGCGGTCTCCGAGCGGCGGCCTCGCTGGGCGACCTGCGCTCCATCGTCCCCTGTGGACAGAAAATAAACTACAGTTTCAGGTGAGAATTTCGACCTGCTGAGAGGCAATCCACAGTCATCGGTGATGTGATAAATCCCACCCACCTGGCGCTCCAGGCTGCTCAAATCAAACACCCACGTGTGGCTCAGATTCAGACACGACAGTCAGGGATCGACCTCTTCCTTGTTCCAACGTAAATGTTTTCCTTTTCACTCAAGTGTGAACATTCCTGAAGGATCCTGCTGCTGCGATCAGAGCAAGTAGCAACAAAGTCCTCCAACAGAGGCTGGAGAAGGAGACAGAAGGCGTATCGCTAGAGGCCTTCAGCGTTCGTCACACCTTAAGTGTTTAATTGTAGATACAGATTCCAGTTTAGAGATCCAGCTGAAAGTCTCAGGGAAGGACCGGTGCTGATGGTCTCAGTCAGTGATGTCAGGTGTGAAAACCTTTCTTCTGTCCAATGAACAGATTGGATGAGCAGCTCGGCAGCAGGTGGAGGCCTCAGCTCTCAGCCTCACAGTTCCAGACTCTCCTCCAGAACCTCACCGCCATCAAGATCCGGGCAACGTTCGGCGAAAATGGTGAGCTACCTTTGTTTTTTTAATGCCGCCCTTATTTCCTTTCCGCATACACCCCATGCTTCCTTTAGGGAGCACACTTTATATTTCTTCAGCTTCCTTCTTTTACACTTCATCAAGTATGCAGATCTCACCCACAGTTCCTCCATGAAAAGACAGATTTCGACACTTGGACTTTGAATATTTGGAGGACGATCTTTGATCCTGATTGAATCGTTGTGTCTTTTTTTGTTTTTCAGGACGCGGATATCTTGCCAATGTGCGGCTGGTGACGGCGCGGCGGTCCGATGGCGCCCCGGCCCACTGGGTTCAGACATGTAGCTGCCCGCCGGGTTACGAGGGCGAGTTCTGCGAGCGATGCTCGGCCGGCTTCAGACGCACGACCCCTGCGGACGGTGCCTTCAGCCCCTGCGAGCCCTGCAGCTGCAGAGGAGGCAGCTGCGACCCGCAGACGGGCGACTGCTACTCCGCCGACGAGACGCCCGGAGAGCTCAGCTGCTCCGAGGGCTTCTACCGTGACGCTTGGCCACCTCGCACCTGTGTGAAGTGTCCCTGTCCGGACGGGGTGACCTGCTCACTGGCTGCCGGTTCTCTGGCGCCCCGATGTGACCGCTGTCCAACCGGAACCACAGGTTGGTCCCCGGACTATTACGCCACCTATTTGCACCTCATATCATTAAAAAGGTGACTTCTATGAATAGATCTCTTTAAAAAACCCCACCCTAAAGCACCCCCTGCTTTATGGTCTGTTTGACACTAAATTACCATAATTTACTAAATAAGCTTTAACACATGAAGCATAGACTTCTATACAACCAGAGGAGTCACCCCCTGGTGGTCAGGAGAGTGAATGCAGACTTAAAAAATGAAGCATAGACTTCTATACAACCAGAGGAGTCGCCCCCTGGTGGTCAGTAGAGAGAATGCAGCTTTAACACATGAAGCATAGACTTCTATACAACCAGAGGAGTCGCCCCCTGGTGGTCAGGAGAGAGAATGCAGCCTTAACAAATGAAGCATAGACTTCTATACAACCAGAGGAGTCGCCCCCTGGTGGTCAGGAGAGTGAATGCAGCCTTAACAAATGAAGCATCAGCTTCTGGAGGTTGCCTCCTGGCGTTGACCTGAAGGTGACCCATGATTCTCCCACATCCTTGTTGATTGTCGGGTTCTTCCTTCTCTGAAGTAAAACGGCATGAATACTTGCTTGTCTTCCACACAAAAAGACATGAAACCAACATCTCCACATCGTCCCCTCAGGTCCTCGCTGTAACGCCTGTCAGGAGGGTTTTTACGGCGTCCCTCCTCGAGGCGACGTCGCCCAGCAGACCTGCCGGCCCTGCCAGTGTAACGGACACATCGACGTCAGCGTGGAGGGAAGCTGCGATCGCAGCAGCGGTGAATGTCTGAAGTGTCTGAACAACACGATGGGGCCGAGCTGCGAGTCCTGCGCACCGGGTTTCTACCGCGGACCCGCCGCCGCCACCGCCGCCTGCAAACGTGAGAACGAAGGAATTGATGGTAGTAATCAATTCATTATTTTAATGATTAGCAAGCACTTCTTTCTGCCCTTCATTGTAAACTAACATTTCATTTGGTTTGTTGTGTAAATATGTGGCTTAAAACACAGGAAACAAAACATCTGCACATTTTACAGAGAAATAAATGACCATTGACTTATGAGGTGAAGAAATCTTTTCACTGTCGTTACATCCTCCAAATCATTTTCAGTAAAACTGCAACAGTTCGGCTTCTTAATTTAAGATGTAACGGAAAATAAAATAAATACTAACGTTGGTAGCACTTTAGATGATGTCACAGAACATACTTAACTAATACTTAACTAACGAGTAGTAACTACCTGAAATATATGTTATATATATAACATTTAAAAAAATGTTTTATCATTTACTAAAACTTTATGAATTATCTTATTAATCATCTATACGTCCTTAATACTTAATTTACAAATGGGGAATCCATCATTTATAAAGTATGATAACCCAAGCTTATTAATCAAGAATGAAACATTAATAACTGTGTTCATGAATTACATACTAATGAGTGTTCATGTTGGAATAATGCTTTATAAATGATGAATTAAGTGTTTATTCATGCTTTACTAATGCTAAAAAAGGTGTAGTTATTATAAAGTGCTAACACAATGTGGTTATGCCCGACCTTTCCCCCACTGTTGTAGCTGTAGTACCATAACAAAACATACATCGAGGAGAGAAACCTGACAGTTGTTCCCTCTCTTGTTTGGTGGACCAGCGTGTGACTGCGACCTCCTGGGCTCTGAGTCCAGACGCTGTGATGATGCGGGCCGCTGTCGGTGCAGGCCGGGCTACGAGGGTCTGAGGTGCCAGAGATCCGACTGTCCCGCCTGTTTCAGCCCCATCAAGACAAAGGTAACAACAACCGTACGGAGAATCTGGCTTCAAGTCTGATGCGTTTGTGGAGATTGATGAGCAACGCAGTTGAAGATACGTACAATCAAATCAAGGACAACTTGTGGTTCAGTGTCTCTCTCAAGGACACTTCAACATGTGAACAGGAGGAGCCGGGAATCAAACCAGCGACCCTGTGGTTGGTGGACGACCTCCTCACGCAAGGTTGAACTTGTTGTGTTTCAGATGGAGGCGTACGCCGGCAGACTGAAGGAGCTGGAGACTCGGTTCTCAGACACGGACGGGGGTTTGAAACCAGCCGGCAGGGGCCAGATAGAGGCCGCTCTGAGGGCCACCGAGGAGCTGGTGGACGACCTGCAGTACGACGCCGAGCTGCTGGCAGGTAACACATCCACTGTTTTAAGATCGTCTCTTGATCCAACGCACAATGGCAAAGTGACTCCACGCCTCCCGTGTACAACAGGACTGGAGAAGAACCTGCAGAGCCGCCTGGCCTCCATCAGCAGGAGCCAGCTGGCCGAGGGCCGGGTCCTCCAGGACGTCGGCAACGCGGCGGACGACATCAAACAAGAACAGCAGACCTACAAGATGAAGGTGGAGGAGGTTCGGAGTCTGGTGGAGGAGATGAAACGCAAGCTGGACGAGGCCAAGGCCGACCTCAGATCAGCCGTAAGACACGTCATCACTCTCACATCAAGTCAGGACTTTAGAGGAGCATAAATGTGTTTCTGCACAACGTATATTGATAACATATAAGATTTGAATCTTCATTTACTGGAGGAGACGTCAGTCTTCATGACGGCTGATGAATCAGATCAATGTTGATGTGACGGGATGTTTGTCTGTTTCAAGTAAGAATTTCATAGAAATGAACTGGAACCGGTGGATTGAATCAGATTGGATCAGCGAGTAACCAGAGGGGTGTGGCGATGAGGAGGAAGATCTAGATGGCGATGATTGGCAGGTTTGCTTTCCTCTAACAGCTGCTCGGTCTCTTCCTTCCTGTCAGGAGATTCCACTCGGAGACGCTCCGCTGGGTCCAAACCTCCTCTCTTCTCTGGAGCAGACAGCCAGAAGTCTGGCTGATGAGTGAGTCCTATTTATATCACGGTGCCACTGATAAACCCAAGAGGAGCTTCACACCGTGTCTTCATTACTTCCTGTCTGTCCCGTTTTGCAGGCATCAGACGAAGGCGGACGCTGTGCAGCGAAGCGCCAACGAAGCTCTAAGCGACTCGGAGAAGAGTCTGGCTCTGGTCCGATCCCTCATGAGCAGAGAGAACAAAGTCAAGGAGCTGATCGGAGATCTCAAAACCACGTGAGTCTCTTCAGTCGGTCTGAGCTCCTCCACTGAAGAGTCCTCATTACAGGGGGCTTATGGGTAATTTGTCTGTAACATTAAGAGGGACGGACACTACGGGTCCCACGGATCACCTCGGTGAGGACGGGTGGTACCCTAACCCTGCTCTTGGTTCAAGAGGTACCCATGCTCATGGGTATTGTATTCTTTAAGGTAGAGCTCCTCTTTAAACCGGTTCGATGAAGCATGCCCTGGGGACAACCTGGTAGTAGATGATCAATAATCCAGTGTTGAGACTCTAAACTACTGTGTGTTCAGGTATGAAAAGGCCTCGGCCCAGGTGAAGGGTTTGGAGGACCAGGCGACCCGGCTGAGCGGCGAGGCCCGAGACGAGAGCAGCATGGCGGACGGCATGCTGAAAGACATCGCCAGCATGGAGCGGAACATCCCGGCGTCCCTGAAGGTGAGAACAAGATGTGTGCGGTCCACCTTTTAGAAAACAACGACTCCTCAGGACACACTCACAGTTCTGTTTTCCCATCATGCTCAGGGGCAGGTGGACGCCATGGTTTCCAGGTTGGACGACGTGAAGCAGGCGTTGGACGGGGACATTGCAGACTTGGAGGCGCTGCAGGACGGCGTGCAGCGAGACAAGACTGCCACTGGGGACTTGCTGGAAATGGGCAAGGTTGCCCAGCAGGTACTGAAGGATTGTGGGAACCCTGTCTAGTGTGCAAAATACCCGGGGGCCATCGGGAGGGGGGTCCATTTTGACGAGGTCCTGCTTTAATCCAGGTTTTCACTTCATTCAAGTCCACAAAGAGGAGTGAAGACAAACAGAGTTGATTTGAGTTTCCTCTCTGCAGGATTTCAACAAGCTGCTGGACAGAGTCAACGTGGCCAAAGCCGACACCGAGGGAGCTCTGCTGCGCATCACCAGCAACACGGAGGAGCTGGACCACGCCCTGGACACCCTGAGAGGTAGACAGACAGACAGACAGACAGACAGACAGACAGACAGACAGACAGACAGACAGACAGACAGACAGACAGACAGACAGACAGACAGACAGACAGACAGACAGACAGACAGACAGACAGACAGGCAGGCGGACGGGCGGGCGGGCGGGCGGACGGACGGACAGACAGACAGACGCTCTTCGGTTGCTCTATAAACTCCTCCTCTTACTCTTCATCTTCCTCTGCAGGATTCGACCAGCAGATCGACAGCGGCAAAGCTCGGGCCGCTGACGCCATCAAGCGACTCCCCGGCATCGATGCTGCCATCAAGCAGGCGGTCGGCAACAACGCCAAGACGGCCTCCGCCCTGGGGGACGTGTCGCAGGACTACGAGGAGGCGCAACGGAGCATCAACGTACTGCAGGACCTGGTCACCAGTCTGGAGGTACCTGTAACCCTAACCCAAGACCTGGTCACCAGTCTGGAGGTACCTGTAAGCCTAACCCAAGACCTGGTCACCAGTCTGGAGGTACCTGTAAGCCTAACCCAGGACCTGGTCCCCAGTCTGGAGGTACCTGTAACCCTAACCCAAGACCTGGTCACCAGTCTGGAGGTACCTGTAACCCTAACCCAAGACCTGGTCACCAGTCTGGAGGTACCTGTAACCCTAACCCAAGACCTGGTCACCAGTCTGGAGGTACCTGTAACCCTAACCCAGGACCTGGTCCCCAGTCTGGAGGTACATGTAACCTTAACCCAAACCCAAGACCTGGTCACCAGTCTGGAGGTACCTGTAACCCTAACCCAGGACCTGGTCCCCAGTCTGGAGGTACCTGTAACCCTATCCCAGGACCTGGTCCCCAGTCTGGAGGTACCTGTAACCCTAACCCAGGACCTGGTCCCCAGTCTGGAGGTACCTGTAACCCTATCCCAGGACCTGGTCCCCAGTCTGGAGGTACCTGTAACCCTAACCTTAACCCAG
>CM042230.1:487500-650000 GCA_023566465.1 Cottus gobio | reverse complement strand
TTAAACCGGGCCGGTACCGAAGGAGAAGGCTGCCCCTCCTCCGCCACGTGTGTCCACTAAAAGAGCTGGTTGCTGTGGTTACGTCTACATATTCAGACGTGATGTTGAACATCTTCTAGAAAGTCCAACTCTTAGTCCCGCCTTCCAGCAACAAGTCACATGACACAATAACAAACATATATATATACATATATATGTATATGTATATATATGGTTTTATCTATAGGCTTCCCTCCATGACGTAGTCATATATATATATATATATATATTTATATATATATATATATATAAATATATTTATTTAAATATATAAATATATATTTATATATATATATATATATTTAAATATATTTATATTTAAATATATTTAAATATATATATATATATATATATATATATACACCTTTTTAAGGTTTGTTCAGGCTCAACGTGGAGCAATTATTCCAAATTATTCCAAAGTGCCTGTTGGCTAACACACTCAAAACTGCTTGGAATGTAAGTTGTGTCTTTGAATTCTAAATAATTCCCACAAGGAGACTAAATATTATTCTACTTGAGTTCCTTCTGTGTCGCTTGCTAACAGCTAGCCTTCGTATTAGCGGGATGCGCTCAGTGTATCAGGTATTTCCTTTGTCAACCATCAAAATGACTCGTGGGGTTATTCGATTGGCTGATTGGGGGTGGGGCTATATTTTGGATGGGGGCGGGGCTACATGTTGCTTACATCACTGTCCTTCCACAGACCAGGGATGCAGAAGGACTCCACGAGATCACTGCCACACAGGAGCAAGATGCGTAACTCTACAGACGACAAACAGGCAGGAGGAAAGAGACCTCGGTAAACAGCATGTTTACTCAGTAAACAACATGTTTACTGGATACGAACAAACCAGAAGGAGACACAGCAGGAAGGAGAACCAGAGGACACCACACAGGAGATGCGGAAGAAGCGACTCACCGATCTCCTCGTACCTCATCGCGGTGCCCAGGTTCGCATTTTCATCTGACGCAAGCAAACACAAAACAAGTGGGATTCAATGTGTTAATCTCTTGAACCTTTAAAAGATATTATAAATGAATTGATTAACTACATTTCCATGTGTAGAATCTGAAAGCCTTTCAAATCAAATTAGTAATTCATCACTTCAAAGACAAATAATTACACTCATTTGTTTTATTATATATATTATATATTTATTGTAATTAAATGTAATTAAGTGCTGTAGAAGCTCAGCACACTCAGGGGTGCACATGAATGCAAAGACAATACTTATTGCAGTTGTATTATTTTTGTAAGTGAAAATGCACAACAACATGGAGTCATGACTGTTTGTCTTCCCTGTGTGGCGTTTAAAGACTCTGATGGAGGTGCAACGTTTACTAAAGATGCACTCATCAATATCGTCATATTCTGGATCAATGGATCAATTGACTGTGTGTAACGTTAAAGTAGTTCTAGTAGTGCAGAGAATGGTTTCCATCTCTGCAGCTCTACAGAGCTTTTTAGCCTCTTTTAAGACTTTGTTTTGGTTTTGCTGCACATTTCCTGTCTGGTTTTCACAATAAAAGCTAAGATGAAGCTGTTGACCGCTCAGGTACTCTGAACACGACCGTTCAGGTACTCTGAGCACGGCCGTTCAGGTACTCTGAACACGACCGTTCAGGTACTCTGAACACGACCGCTCAGGTACTCTGAACACGACCGTTCAGGTACTCTGAACACGACCGTTCAGGTACTCTGAACACGACCGTTCAGGTACTCTGAACACGACCGTTCAGCAGACAGAATGCCAGAGACCAGCTGGTGAACACAGCGGAATGTTTAGCTGCTGAAGAGACAGATATTTCCCTCAGGAGGTGGTGCCAAACACAGAGCTAAAAGAGAGACAATAATGGACTTACATTCATCGGGAGAAACAAACACAAAGACTCCTGATGAATGAATGATGATGATCTGAAGTTGCTGGATGTGGAGAAAAGAAACTCTTTGATAACATTGAGCCATACCTACTGTAGCTGAAAACATGTCAGACGTTGTGTTTATAGCTTGTGTGCTATTGGACAAAGAATAAAGGGTTTAACTACATCTTGACAAGAGAGGACCCAGAATAGAACCCTGAGGAACTCCAAGTAGTTATGGACACTGTTATCGTATGTTACGTATGTGTGTCTGCTGGAGGGAGAAGAAGGCAGACAGTATTGTGTTTACAGGTGTTTGTGCTGCCGCCAAGTGATCAAGAGATCAAGGTATCAAGCGATTGATCAAGTGATCAAGTGATTGATCAAGTGATCAAGTGATTGATCAAGTGATCAAGGGATCAAGAGATCAAGCGATTGATCAAGTCAAGTGATTCTGAATGTGTACTTTTCTACTCACCAACGAAGGTGAAGCGTTCGATGTGAGGACGGACGCAGCAGATCTTTCCAAAACTCTCGCTGACCTTCCCCCACAGCTTGACTGAGTAGAGCGAGGAGGAGAGAAGATTCACCTTCATGAACAAATAATAATCTGAGGCAACATGTAACTGCCCCTTCGACCCTCGTAATGGATGGATCAGTGATGAATGTGGAAGATGCCGACTCACTGGCTGTGGGCTTGTGATTCATGTTGCTGTGGTTCTGGTAGATGCCGGGGTTCTGGTTCTGTGGCTGACCGATCACAGGAGTTGACGATGGCGTGTTGACGTTGGACAGAATGCAGCCGGTGACTCTCTGAGGAGCAAAAACATTGTGTTGAACAGATGTTAATGGAGATGGAACAAACTGACAATGCTCCCAATCCCAGACTGCTCTCCAATATGGGGAATATCATAATAAGTGGATCGTAGAACTTTGGCCTGAGGTGTTGAGCTGTGCTCCATCATGGGGTTTGTTATGGTCATTCCAAGACTAGCACGGATGTCCAACGACAAAGCACCACTTGGGTCCAGGTCAGGCAGGTCGTTCCTCCCGATCAGCCCCCTACAGGCTTCTCCATCGTTACCCGCACGTTAAAGTCCCCCAGCAGAACTATAGAGTCCCCTTTCCAGAACGCCACCCTGAGACTGCAAGAAAGCCGGGTCCTCAGAGACGTCTTTTATGTGACTTGCAGTCGAATAGAGGCGACCATCTTGTTCCACTCAGCCCAGGGTCGTGAGTATACTTAGGATCGAGGCCAGCATATCTCCAGGAGTTTGGTTCCAGAACCAGCGCTATAAGCCCAACTATATTTGGTGTATTTTATTTGATACCGCTACATCTTCCGCACCAGAGAAACATCTCCTCACCTTCATCAGGTCGCGGTGATGCTCCAGCACGCTGCAGGTCGTCTGCCAGGTGTCCTGGTAACACTCCCAGGGGTCCACCCTGCACCAAACCACAGCCGGAAACACTAAGTTACAATCGACTCTAGGCCTCTGGGCTCATACAATGTGACAGAGCTTAACATCTCATAATATAACAATATATCTCATTATATAACTAAATATCTCATTATATAACTGTGGGGCAGGGGCATGGTTTAGCGCGGCTGCAAGGGAGGGAGAGCGAAGGGCGGCTCAGGGAACAGGTGCGGGCAATCGGGGAGAATGAGCCGCACCTGCGACTAATGTGTGTGTGTGTGTGTGTGTGTGTGTGTGTGTGGTGAGCAGGGATTTAAACCCCAGCAGTAGCGGCAGCAGGGAAGCGCGGGTTGTGTGTGGAAACAAATCCTGCTAATAAAAACTACTAACGACACCTCATCTCTCCGCGTATTCTGTGGGTCGCGGGTCCTGAGATCCCCGGGAACATTGAATCCTGTTACAGTGGCGCCTGAACGTGGGTTCCCGGGATGAACCGCGACAACCAGCCGGGGGGCCTGGCCCAGCTGCTCATCGCGCTGGGACAGAGGATGGCGAGCGTGGCCGACATGCAACGTGAGCAGGCGGCAGCGACTCAGCGGGTCCTGGAGTCCCTCCAGGCCCAGACAGGGCACCAGACCGTGGAGGGACTCGCCGCCTTCGCCCAGCAGCTCCAGGACGCAGCAGGACGGTGGCTACAGCCCGGGGGCGTAGAGGGAGCCGAGGCGGTCTCGGAACGGGGCGTGGAGGGGCCGCCGGCCAGAACCGCGGACTGGGTCCGCTGCCGCCGGCCCACGACCCTGGCGAACGCCGGCACCCGGGCCAGGGACCGCCTGGCCGGGGACCCGGCCGGAGGAGGGGGCGGCGGCCCGCCGGCGGCACCGACCAGGCCGACACCACCGACCAGGCCGACACCAGCACCTCGGAAGAGACTGGCCCCGCCGGCCCCGCGCCAGCCAGCGCCAGCCCCGCCGGCCGGCGACGCACCGACCAGGCCGACACCAGACCCGCGGGGAAGACGGCGTCCACCGGGCCCGCGCCAACCAGTGCCAGCCCCGCCGGCTGTCTACGCGCCAGACCTGTCCAGCGCCCGCACCCTTCCTGACTCACCGGGGGCCCCTCAGACATCAGGGCAGGCGTGTTGGAGGTGTGGGCAGCCCGGACACTTTCGGAGGGAGTGCCCGCGTAAGGAAGTGGGACAGGTAGTCCGGGTTGCCGGCCCTCCAGCGCCCTCCCCAGGCCCGGGAGCGACGTACCGCGTTCCGGTAAGCATCCAGGGGGGTACACACCAGGCGATGGTGGATTCGGGCTGCATGCAGTCCATGATCCACCAGAGTCTGGTTCGACCCGGGGCATTGGTGGAGGCATCACGGGTGAGGATAAGGTGTGTGCACGGGGACATTCACGAATATCCCATGGTGCCAGTAGAGATTAGATATGGGAGGAAAAATGTGTCCGAACCGAGTTTCACTCGCTGAGCCTCCCGGGGAGACTCCGCCGGCTCCTGAGTTTCACTCCATGGAAGATTTTCCACTCGAGCAGTCTCGGGATGAGACTCTGCGCTCGGCCTTTGACCAAGTGATAAAGATTTAGGGTCAGCTGGTGCGCCCTGACGCAGCGCAGACATATCCACACTTCTCATTAATCAGAGACCGGTTATACCGGGTGAGCCGTGACACCCAGACCGGGCAGGAGGACACCCAATTGCTGGTGCCAAAGAGCCGCCGGGAAATAATTTTCCAGGCGGCTCATTATAACCCGATGGCTGGGCACATGGGATACGACAAGACATTGCACCGGATAATTACCCGATTCTATTGGCCGGGCATCCGGGCGGATGTGCACCGTTGGTGCGCGTCCTGCCCGGAGTGTCAACTGGTGAATCCCCCGGCCATTCCGAGGGCGCCGTTGTGCCCTCTGCCATTAATGGAGGTTCCGTTCGAAAGAATCGGCATGGACCTCATCGGGCCATTCCACCGGAGCGCACGCGGATAACGCTTTGTGTTAGTCCTGGTGGATTACGCAACGCGATATCCGGAAGCGGTGCCGTTGCGCAGCATCTCTGCAAAGAGTGTTGCGCAGGCGCTGTTTCAGGTCATCTCCCGAGTCGGAATCCCGAAAGAGATTCTGACCGACCAGGGCACGTCGTTCATGTCATGCACACTGAGAGGGCTTTACGGGTTACTGGGCGTCAAGTCTATTCGTACCAGCGTCTACCATCCCCAGACCGATGGGCTGGTGGAGCGGTTGAATAAGACTTTGAAGAACATGATCCGTAAATTCATTAGTGAAGATGAACGTAATTGGGATAAATGGCTGGACTCTCTGTTGTTTGCAGTGCGGGAGGTACCCCAGGCCTCCACGGGATTTTCTCCCTTTGAGCTGCTGTTCGGCAGGAAACCACGAGGGGTGCTCGACCTGATTAAGGAAAGCTGGGAGGAGGGGCCGAGCACCAGCAAAAATGAGATTCAGTACGTCCTGGACTTGCGCGCAAAGCTTCATGCCTTGGGTCGGCTGTCACGAGAAAATTTGCGCCAGGCCCAGGAACGTCAGAAACGCCTGTATGACAGAGGGGCCAAGCTGAGGCAATTCGCACCGGGAGAGAAGGTACTTGTATTACTTCCTTCTTCCAGCTCAAAACTCCTCGCCAAGTGGCAAGGGCCCTTTGTGGTCACACGGCAGGTCGGGGAGGTCGACTATGAGGTGGTGCGTTCTGACAGGGGCGGGGCAACACAGATCTACCACCTCAACCTCCTGAAGGCGTGGAGGGAGGCGGAGTCTGTCTCTCTGGTGTCCGCAGTTTCGGATAGAGAGGAGCTGGGGCCCGAGGTCCAAAAATCGGCCAATCCAGCCTCGCTCCTTTGCGAAGCCTGTCTCTCCGGGACCCAGAGAGCAGACATTGCCCAGTTGCAGGAGCGGTTTGCTGATGTGTTCTCGCTCCGGCCAGGCCGCACCAACCTCATTGTGCACCAGATCAAGACCCCCCCGGGCGTGACCGTGCGGTCACGCCCCTACAGACTCCCTGAACACAAGAAAAAGGTGGTTCAGAGGGAATTGGCTGCTATGCTGGAGATGGGGGTAATAGAAGAGTCCAACAGCGCATTGTGCAGCCCCATTGTTCTTGTGGTCAAGAAGGATGGGTCTATACGGTTCTGTGTGGACTACCGCAAGGTGAATGAGGTGTCACGGTTTGATGCTTACCCGATGCCCCGGGTCGACGAGCTCCTGGACCGACTGGGCACTGCACAGTTCTTTACCACGCTGGATTTGACCAAGAGCTACTGGCAGATTCCCCTGTCGCCAGAGGCCAAGGAAAAAACGGCCTTCTCCACTCCGTACGGGTTGTACCAATTTACCACACTTCCCTTCGGGTTGTTCGGGGCCCCGGCCACGTTCCAACGGCTCATGGACCGGGTGCTGCGTCCGCACGCCGCGTATGCTGCCGCCTACCTGGATGATGTCATCATCCACAGCACCACGTGGGCGGAGCATGTGCGGCGGGTGGGCGCGGTGCTGGAGTCCCTGAGACAGGCCGGGCTCACCGCCAACCCGGGGAAGTGTGCAGTTGGACGGAGGGCAGGTGCGTCCGCAGATAGACAAGACGGTGGCGATTGCAGCCTGCCCGCCGCCCAAGACCAAAAAGGAGGTGAGGCGGTTCTTGGGGCTGGCGGGCTACTACCGACGGTTTATCCCCGGCTTTGCGGCGCTGACCAGTCCCTTGACCGACCTCACCCGGAAAGGTGCCTCAGATCCGGTCCAGTGGACGGAGCAGGTAAAACAGGCCCTCTGTGGGGAGCCGCTTACTCACACCCCTAACTTCTCTCTCCCTTTTGTCTTGCAGACCGACGCGTCGGACAGAGGGCTGGGGGCCGTTTTGTCCCAGGAGGTGGGGGGGGTCGACCGGCCCATCGTATACATCAGCAGGAAATTGTCGGACCGGGAGGCCAGGTACAGCACGGTCGAAAAAGAGTGCCTGGCCATCCGGTGGGCGGTCGACTCCTTGCGCTATTACCTCCTGGGGCGCCAGTTCACCCTCAGCTTGGACCATGCTCCGCTCCAATGGCTCCACCGCATGAAGGATACCAACGCCCGGATCACCCGTTGGTATATGGCTTTGCAGCCCTTCAACTTCAAGGTGGTCCATAGGCCGGGGACGCAGATGGTCGTGGCGGACTTCCTCTCCCGCTCCCAGGGGGCGGGGGGGGGAGTGGGCTAGGCCGGTGGCTCCCCGGCCTAAGTCGGGCGGTGGGGGTATGTGGGGCAGGGGCGTGGTTTAGCGCGGCTGCAAGGGAGGGAGAGCGAAGGGCGGCTCAGGGAACAGGTGCGGGCAATCGGGGAGAATGAGCCGCACCTGCGACTAATGTGCGTGTGTGTGTGTGGTGAGCAGGGATTTAAACCCCGGCAGTAGCGGCAGCAGGGAAGCGCTGGTTGTGTGTGGAAACAAATCCTGCTAATAAAAACTACTAACGACACCTCATCTCTCCACATATTCTGTGGGTCGCGGGTCCTGAGATCCCCGGGAACATTGAATCCTGTTACAATAACTAAGTATCTAATTATATAACTAAAATATATAATAATATAACTATATATCTCATTATATAACTATGTATCTAATTATATAACTAAATATATAATAATATGACTATATATCTCATTATATAACTACATATATAATAATATGACTATATATCTCATTATATAACCAAGTATCTCATTATATAACTAAATATATCATTATATAACTAAATATATAATGATTTAAATAAATATATAATGATTTAAATAAATATCTCATTGTATAACTAAATATATAATACTATAACTATATATCTCATTATATAACCAAGTATCTCATTATATAACTAAATATCTCATTATATAAGTAAATAAATAATAATATAACTATATATCTCATTATATATCTATATATCTAAGATAGCCTTTGTGGTGGCATCATGTGGTTCTGGCTTTATGTTTCTTACTTTGAGAGTTTCACATCAAAAGGCAAACAGGTGAAAAGAAAGGAGGAGTCTCACCTGATCCAATCAGAGGACTGGACCGCCATCTGACACATGGTGAGACGATGTTTGCTGGGCACGAGACCCTGAGACACAGGTAACAGCAATATATAGTTATATAGAGTTAATACATTAATAATAATGTCACTAGAGTTAATATACTACATTATTACATTACATTACATTTCGCTGACGCTTTTATCCAAAGCGACTTACATGATATACAGTAGACCGTAGACACAGCAACGGTGAACAATGAGGGTTAAGTGTCTTGCTCAAGGACACAACGACACAGACTGCCAGAGCCGGGGATCGAACCACCGACCCTCTGATTGAAAGACCAACTTGCTAACCACTGAGCCACACTGTCGCCCCTAATATACTAATAATGTTACAAGAGTTAATATACTAATAATAATGTTACTAGAGTTAATATATTAGTAACAATGTTACTTGAGTTAATATATTAGTAATAATGTTAATAGAGTTAATATATTAGTAATAATGTTACTAGAGTTAATATATTAGTAATAATGTTAATAGAGTTAATATATTGGTAATATTGTAACTAGAGTTAATACATTAGTAATAATGTTACTAGAGTTAATATATTAGTAATAATGTTAATAGAGTTAATATATTAGTAATAATGTTACCAGAGTTAATATATTAGTAATAATGTTACCAGAGTTAATATATTAGTAATAATGTTACTAGAGTTAATATATTAGTAACAATGTTACTTGAGTTAATATATTAGTAATAATGTTAATAGAGTTAATATATTAGTAATAATGTTACTAGAGTTAATATATTAGTAATAATGTTACTAGAGTAAATATATTGGTAATATTGTAACTAGAGTTAATACATTAGTAATAATGTTACTAGAGTTAATATATTAGTAATAATGTTAATAGAGTTATTATATTAGTAATAATGTTACCAGAGTTAATATATTAGTAATAATGTTAACAGAGTTAATATATTAGTAATAATGTTACTAGAGTTAATATATTGGTAATATTGTAACTAGAGTTAATACATTAGTAATAATGTTAATAGAGTTAATATATTAGTAATAATGTTACCAGAGTTAATACATTAGTAATAATGTTACTAGAGTTAATATATTGGTAATATTGTCACTAGAGTTAATACATTAGTAATAATGTTACTAGAGTTAATATATTAGTAATATTGTTACTAGAGCTAATACATTAGTAATAATGTTACTAGAGTTAATATACTAATAATAATGTAACTAGAGTTAATATATTAGTAATAATGTTAGTAGAGTTAATACATTAGTAATAATGTTACTAGAGTTAATATTAGTAATAATGTTACTAGAGTTAATACATTAGTAATAATGTTACTAGAGTTAATATATTAGTATATTGAATTTAGAGTTAATATATTAGTAATATTGTAACTAGAGTTAATACATTAGTAATATTAAAACTAGAGTTAATATATTAGTAATATTGTAACTAGAGTTAATACATTAGTAATATTAAATCTAGAGTTACTATATTAGTAATAATGTTGCTGGAGTTAATATTAGTAATATTGTAACTAGAGTTAATACATTAGTAATATTAAAACTAGAGTTACTATATTAGTAATAATGTTACTAGAGTTAATATTAGTAATAATGTTACTAGAGTTAATACATTAGTAATATTAAAACTTGAGTTAATATATTAGTAATTATGTTACTAGAGTTAATATATTAGTAATAATGTTACTAGAGTTAATACATTAGTAATACTGTTTCTAGAGTTAATACATTAGTAGTAATGTTACTAGAGTTAATATATTAGTAATATTGAATTTAGAGTTAATATATTAGTAATATTGTAACTAGAGTTAATACATTAGTAATATTAAAACTAGAGTTACTATATTAGTAATAATGTTACTAGAGTTAATATTAGTAATAATGTTACTAGAGTTAATACATTAGTAATATTAAAACTTGAGTTAATATATTAGTAATTATGTTACTAGAGTTAATATATTAGTAATAATGTTACTAGAGTTAATACATTAGTAATAATGTTTCTAGAGTTAATACATTAGTAGTAATGTTACTAGAGTTAATATATTAGTAATATTGAATTTAGAGTTAATATATTAGTAATATTGTAACTAGAGTTAATACATTAGTAATATTAAAACTAGAGTTAATATATTAGTAATATTGTAACTAGAGTTAATACATTAGTAATATTAAATCTAGAGTTACTATATTAGTAATAATGTTGCTGGAGTTAATATTAGTAATAATGTTGCTGGAGTTAATATTAGTAATATTGTAACTAGAGTTAATACATTAGTAATATTAAAACTAGAGTTACTATATTAGTAATAATGTTACTAGAGTTAATATTAGTAATAATGTTACTAGAGTTAATACATTAGTAATATTAAAACTTGAGTTAATATATTAGTAATTATGTTACTAGAGTTAATATATTAGTAATAATGTTACTAGAGTTAATACATTAGTAATAATGTTTCTAGAGTTAATACATTAGTAGTAATGTTACTAGAGTTAATATATTAGTAATATTGAATTTAGAGTTAATATATTAGTAATATTGTAACTAGAGTTAATACATTAGTAATATTAAAACTAGAGTTAATATATTAGTAATATTGTAACTAGAGTTAATACATTAGTAATATTAAATCTAGAGTTACTATATTAGTAATAATGTTGCTGGAGTTAATATTAGTAATATTGTAACTAGAGTTAATACATTAGTAATATTAAAACTAGAGTTACTATATTAGTAATAATGTTACTAGAGTTAATATTAGTAATAATGTTACTAGAGTTAATACATTAGTAATATTAAAACTTGAGTTAATATATTAGTAATTATGTTACTAGAGTTAATATATTAGTAATAATGTTACTAGAGTTAATACATTAGTAATAATGTTTCTAGAGTTAATACATTAGTAGTAATGTTACTAGAGTTAATATATTAGTAATATTGAATTTAGAGTTAATATATTAGTAATATTGTAACTAGAGTTAATACATTAGTAATATTAAAACTAGAGTTAATATATTAGTAATATTGTAACTAGAGTTAATACATTAGTAATATTAAAACTAGAGTTACTATATTAGTAATAATGTTGCTGGAGTTAATATTAGTAATATTGTAACTAGAGTTAATACATTAGTAATATTAAAACTAGAGTTACTATATTAGTAATAATGTTACTAGAGTTCTTTCGGACACGATCCAAAGCTCGTGACCATAGGTGAGGGTTGGGACGTAGACCGACCAGTAAATTGAGAGCTTCGCCTTCCGGCTCAGCTCCTTCTTCACCAAGACGGCCCGGTGCAACGCCTGCTTTATTGCTGCAGCCGCACCGATACGCCTGTCGATCTCCCGCTCCATTTTACCCTGACTCGTGAACAAGACCCCGAGATACTTGAACTCCTTCGCTTGTGGTAGGCACTCTGTCCCCACCCGGAGGGAGCAATCCACCGGTTTCCGGCAGAGCACCATGGCCTCAGATTTCGTGGTGCTGACTCTCATCCCCGCCGCTTCACACTCGGCTGCAAAACGCCCCAGTGAATGCTGGAGGTCATGGTCCGAGGAGGCAAACAGGACCACATCATCAAACAGCAGAGAGGCTATCCTGAGATCCCCGAACCTGACATTCTCCGCCCCACGGCTGCGCCTAGATATCCTGTCCATGAAAGTCACGAACAGGACCGGTGATAAAGGGCAGCCCTGGCGGAGGCCAACACCCACCGGGAACGTATCTGACTTACTGCCGAGGATACGAACACAGCTCCTACTGCAGGCGTACAGAGACCGGATGGCCCGTTGCAACGGGTCCGGCACACCATACTCCCGCAGCACCCCCCACAAAAAGCCCTGAGGGACCCGGTCGAAAGCCTTCTCCAAGTCCACAAAGCACATGTAGACTGGTTGGGCAAACTCCCAGGACCCCTCCAGTATCCTTGCAAGGGTAAAGAGCTGGTCCACTGTTCCACGACCAGGACGAAACCCGCACTGTTCTTCTTGAATCCGAGGTTCGACAAACGGTCGGAGCCTCCGTTCCAGCACCCTGGCATAAGCTTTTCCCGGGAGGCTGAGTAGTGTGATACCCCGATAATTCGAGCACACTCTCCGGTCCCCCTTCTTGAAGATGGGAACCACCACCCCGGTCTGCCAGTCCATGGGCACTGTGCCCGACCCCCATGCGACATTGAAGAGGCGTGTCAGCCAAGACAGCCCAACAAAGTCCAGCGCCTTCAGCATCTCAGGGCGGATTTCATCCACCCCCGGCGCCTTGCCACCAAGGAGCTTTTTGACTACCTTAGTGGCCTCTGCCAGGGATATGGGTTCATCCAACCCCAAGTCTTCAGGCGCTGCCCCCTGTTCAGGGGACATGTTGACCAGGTTTAGGAGTTCCTCAAAGTGCTCCTTCCACCGCCCGACGATATCCTCTGTCTGGGTCAGCAGCAACCCTCCCCCGCTGATAACAGCCTGGGGAAGGCCCTGCTTTCCCTTCCTGAGTCGTCGGATGGTTTGCCAGAACCTCCTTGAGGCCAACCGAAAGTCCTTCTCCATGGCCTCCCCGAACTCCTCCCATGCCCGAGTTTTAGCATCCGTGACCACCGCAGCTGCAGTCCTTCTGGCCTGCCTGTACCTGTCAGCTGCTTCAGGAGACCCCTGGGCCAACCAAGCCCGAAAGGCCTCCTTCTTCAGCTTGACGGCTTCCCTCACCCCCGGTGTCCACCACCGGGTTCTCGGGTTGCCGCCACGACAGGCACCGATGACCTTCTGACCACAGCTCCTAGCGGCCGCGTCCACAATAGAGGCTTTGAACATGATCCACTCGGATTCCATGTCCCCAACCTCCCTCGGGATGTGTGAGAAGTCCTTCCGGAGGTGGGAGTTGAAGACCTCCCGGACAGGATCCTCCGCCAGACGTTCCCAGTTCACCCTCACTACACGTTTGGGCTTGCCAGGTCTTTCTGGCCGACTCCCCCGCCATCTGATCCAACTCACCACCAGGTGGTGATCAGTTGACAGCTCTGCTCCTCTCTTCACCCGAGTGTCCAAAACATACGGCCGCAGATCAGATGATACGATTACGAAGTCGATCATTGATCTCCGGCCTAAGGTGCTCTGGTACCAGGTACACTTATGAGCCACCTTATGTTCAAACATGGTGTTTGTTATGGACAAACTGTGGCTAGCACAGAAGTCCAACAACGAAACACCACTCGGGTTCAGATCAGGCAAGCCGTTCCTCCCAATCACTCCCCGCCAGGTTTCTCTGTCGTCGCCCACATGAGCGTTGAAGTCTCCCAGGAGAACTATGGAGTCGGCAGGCGGCGCCCTTTCCAGGACCCCTCCCACCAACTCCAAGAAGGCCGGATACTCCGAAATGCTGTTTGGTGCATAAGCACAAACAACAGTCAGAGCCTTACTCCCCGCAACCCGTAGGCGCAGGGAGGCGACCCTCTCGTTCTCCGGGGAAAACTCCAACACGGCGGCGCTCAGCCGGGGACTCGTGAGTATCCCCACTCCCGCCCGGCGCCTCTCACCCTGGGCGACTCCAGAAAAGAACAAAGTCCAACCCTTCTCCAGGAGTTTGGTTCCAGAGACAGCGCTGTGCGTGGAGGTGAGCCCAACTATATCTAGCTGGTACCGCTCCACCTCCCTCACCAGCTCCGGCTCCTTCCCCGCTAGCGAGGTGACGTTCCACGTCCCTAGAGCTAGTCTATGTCGCCGGCGATCGGCTCGCCCAGGCCCCCTGCCCGGCCCGCCGCCCGGTCTACATAGCACCCGACCCCGATGTCTGTCCCTGCGGGTGGTGGGTCCACAGCTTTGGATCGTGTCCGAAAGAACAAGGTCGCGGATACAAGCGGCCGAAATGAGTTTCCTCCGTAGAGTGGCCGGGCTCAGCCTTAGAGATAGGGTAAGGAGCTCGGACATCAGGAGGGAGCTTGAAGTTGAGCCGCTACTCCTTCGTGTCGAAAGGAGTCAGCTGAGGTGGTTCGGGCATCTAATTAGGATGCCTCCAGGACGCCTCCCTTTAGAGGTTTTCCAGGCACGTCCATCTGGTAGGAGGCCCCGGGGAAGACCCAGGACACGCTGGAGGGATTATATCTCCCAGCTGGCCTGGGAACGCCTCGGGATCCCCCAGAATGAGCTGGTAGATGTTGCGGGTGAGAGAGAAGTCTGGGTCAGCCTGCTTGACCTGCTGCCTCCGCGACCCGACCCCGGATAAGCGGTGGAAAATGGATGGATGGATGGATGGATGTTACTAGAGTTAATATTAGTAATAATGTTACTAGAGTTAATATATTAGTAATAATGTTACTAGAGTTAATATATTAGTAGGGATGCACCGATACCGATACCGGTATCGGTATCGGTGGTCGATACTGCGTTAAATACTCGTACTCGCATCGGTTTCAATGACCGATACCAAGAACCGATACTCACTCAACAGTATTTCACTACAACAAACTGGTCGCGCTTTGTGGAGAAGCAACCCCGTGGCGGAGCCGGAGACACTCTTCTCTGTCTCAACTGTCTCAACAGTCTCAACTTCTGAGCAGCCAATCACGCTATCCAAGTTGTTTTGCCGTCCAATCAGATGGCCAGTTTGTCTCAACAGCAGAATCTGGAGCCGCCATCTTGGATCCTCGCTACGCAGCGCTTTCCCTTCCTGAGTCGTCGGATGGTTTGCCAGAACCTCCTTGAGGCCAACCGAAAGTCCTTCTCCATGGCCTCCCCGAACTCCTCCCATGCCCGAGTTTTAGCATCCGTGACCACCGCAGCTGCAGTCCTTCTGGCCTGCCTGTACCTGTCAGCTGCTTCAGGAGACCCCTGGGCCAACCAAGCCCGAAAGGCCTCCTTCTTCAGCTTGACGGCTTCCCTCACCCCCGGTGTCCACCACCGGGTTCTCGGGTTGCCGCCACGACAGGCACCGATGACCTTCTGACCACAGCTCCTAGCGGCCGCGTCCACAATAGAGGCTTTGAACATGATCCACTCGGATTCCATGTCCCCAACCTCCCTCGGGATGTGTGAGAAGTCCTTCCGGAGGTGGGAGTTGAAGACCTCCCGGACAGGATCCTCCGCCAGACGTTCCCAGTTCACCCTCACTACACGTTTGGGCTTGCCAGGTCTTTCTGGCCGACTCCCCCGCCATCTGATCCAACTCACCACCAGGTGGTGATCAGTTGACAGCTCTGCTCCTCTCTTCACCCGAGTGTCCAAAACATACGGCCGCAGATCAGATGATACGATTACGAAGTCGATCATTGATCTCCGGCCTAAGGTGCTCTGGTACCAGGTACACTTATGAGCCACCTTATGTTCAAACATGGTGTTTGTTATGGACAAACTGTGGCTAGCACAGAAGTCCAACAACGAAACACCACTCGGGTTCAGATCAGGCAAGCCGTTCCTCCCAATCACTCCCCGCCAGGTTTCTCTGTCGTCGCCCACATGAGCGTTGAAGTCTCCCAGGAGAACTATGGAGTCGGCAGGCGGCGCCCTTTCCAGGACCCCTCCCACCAACTCCAAGAAGGCCGGATACTCCGAAATGCTGTTTGGTGCATAAGCACAAACAACAGTCAGAGCCTTACTCCCCGCAACCCGTAGGCGCAGGGAGGCGACCCTCTCGTTCTCCGGGGAAAACTCCAACACGGCGGCGCTCAGCCGGGGACTCGTGAGTATCCCCACTCCCGCCCGGCGCCTCTCACCCTGGGCGACTCCAGAAAAGAACAAAGTCCAACCCTTCTCCAGGAGTTTGGTTCCAGAGACAGCGCTGTGCGTGGAGGTGAGCCCAACTATATCTAGCTGGTACCGCTCCACCTCCCTCACCAGCTCCGGCTCCTTCCCCGCTAGCGAGGTGACGTTCCACGTCCCTAGAGCTAGTCTATGTCGCCGGCGATCGGCTCGCCCAGGCCCCCTGCCCGGCCCGCCGCCCGGTCTACATAGCACCCGACCCCGATGTCTGTCCCTGCGGGTGGTGGGTCCACAGCTTTGGATCGTGTCCGAAAGAACGAGGTCGCGGATACAAGCGGCCGAAATGAGTTTCCTCCGTAGAGTGGCCGGGCTCAGCCTTAGAGATAGGGTAAGGAGCTCGGACATCAGGAGGGAGCTTGAAGTTGAGCCGCTACTCCTTCGTGTCGAAAGGAGTCAGCTGAGGTGGTTCGGGCATCTAATTAGGATGCCTCCAGGACGCCTCCCTTTAGAGGTTTTCCAGGCACGTCCATCTGGTAGGAGGCCCCGGGGAAGACCCAGGACACGCTGGAGGGATTATATCTCCCAGCTGGCCTGGGAACGCCTCGGGATCCCCCAGAATGAGCTGGTAGATGTTGCGGGTGAGAGAGAAGTCTGGGTCAGCCTGCTTGACCTGCTGCCTCCGCGACCCGACCCCGGATAAGCGGTGGAAAATGGATGGATGGATGGATGGATGTTACTAGAGTTAATATTAGTAATAATGTTACTAGAGTTAATATATTAGTAATAATGTTACTAGAGTTAATATATTAGTAGGGATGCACCGATACCGATACCGGTATCGGTATCGGTGGTCGATACTGCGTTAAATACTCGTACTCGCATCGGTTTCAATGACCGATACCAAGAACCGATACTCACTCAACAGTATTTCACTACAACAAACTGGTCGCGCTTTGTGGAGAAGCAACCCCGTGGCGGAGCCGGAGACACTCTTCTCTGTCTCAACTGTCTCAACAGTCTCAACTTCTGAGCAGCCAATCACGCTATCCAAGTTGTTTTGCCGTCCAATCAGATGGCCAGTTTGTCTCAACAGCAGAATCTGGAGCCGCCATCTTGGATCCTCGCTACGCAGCGCTCACTTCTTTCAATAGACAGGAGAAAAGTGAGACGCGAGTACAATACAAGACTTTATCGATATTGTGCTTATTAACCGGTGTTGCATACGTGTGTATGACATATTAGTGCTCATATTAGTGCTCTTGTTAGTGGCTGACAGCCCCGGAGTTACTTGTAATCAGTCCGTCCCAACGCGACGCAAATGTTTCGCGCGACCAGATTACATGTAAAGTCTATGCACAGACGCGTGTGGTTGCGACAGACGCAAATTTACGCCGGCGGCACGTTAGACGCGAGAGTTGAAATTTTCCATATTTAATACATCTATAATTGAGAAGCTCTGCGCGTCATCACCGCCGTCCTGCCGGTTTGAATCAAACGGCTGCTGATCCACCTGAAGTAGCGCTGGCAGCGGCCTCATTCAGACGCTGTTGTGCGGCTACGGATGATATTATTGTAGCCGAGTGTCTGTTGTGTGTCTATATTTGTAATTCTAATAAAATGAAAACACGCTGCAGGGTAACTTGAACCACTTTTTTTATCTCCTTCACACACGTATATCCCACAATTCCACTCTTTTCCTTTCCGTTTCTCCCTCCACAATAAAAGCACCGGAAACATAACTTGGAACACAGCTTCCTATATAATTGCTCGATCCCTAATATTATCGCTTACATTATGAACCCGGACACGGGGGCGTTTTATGGTCTGACATTAGAGGGACTTCCACAAGAAGTTTAAAGCTTGGGATAGCCTTCTGTTAATTTTGTACTATAGGCTTGACATAATCTGCAGAGGATAAAATAAAATCTGCCTCCAAATTAATTGCACTTTCATGGAGACCAAATCTAAGAAGTATCGGTATCGGTACTCGGTATCGGCAAGTACACAAATAAAAATATCGGTATCGTATCGGTTTGTAAAAAATGGTATCGTTGCATCCCTATATATTAGTAATAATGTTACTAGAGTTAATATATTAGTAATAATGTTACTAGAGTGAACCCATGTGTATGTAGTACTTTGTTGACTCGTATATTAACAAGCTCATAGTTCATTCATTATTCATGCCGAGTGTTTCTGCAGAAGTAGGACGCAAGCTCCGTTACTTCAGAGCAGCAGAGAGCCGTGTGATGCATGAACATGATGAGGATGATGAAGGCTGGTCTTCATCATCAGGACTCACAGCTTTTCCGTAGGAGTCGTGCACCGGTGAGATGATTCCTCCGATCACAATGAAGCGGCCTGACTGGTGCAGATACTCTCTGGCTTTTTCTGTGAAGAGAGGAGAACAGGATGGTAACCAGGACTAGACTGAGACCGGCTCAGGACCAGGTAATCTCTAGAGGACCCGACTGAGACCGGCAAAGGGTAATCTCTAGAGGACTAGACTGAGACCGGCAAAGGACCAGGTAATCTCTAGAGGACCAGGACTAGACTGAGACCGGCAAAGGACCAGGTAATCTCGTGAGGACCAGGACTAGACTGAGACTGGCTCAGGACCAGGTAAACTCTAGAGGACCAGGAGAAGGAGAAGAAGAAGAAAAAGGAGAAGAAAAAGGAGGAGAAAAAGAAGGAGAATAAGAAGGAGAAAAAAGAAGAAGAAAAAGAAGAAGAAAAAGAAGATGGAGAAGAAAAATAAGAGGAAGAAGAAGAGGAAAACAAGAAAAAGCAGAACAATAAAATGAAGAGGAAGAAGAAGAAGAAGAAGAAGAAGAAGAAGAAGAAGAAGAAGAAGAAGGAAGGTTCCGCAAGTCCTTCCTCCCTGCTGCTGTCAGGCTGCACAACAAGCTGACCTCCCAGTAGCCCACAAACATTCTGGACTCTCAATACTTGGACACTTTTTTATCACTCTGGTCACTTTAATCCATTCTGGTGCAATATTTTGTAATATTTTGTAATTTGTATATTCAATATTCTGGTCACTTTAATCCATCCTGGTGCAATATTTTGTAATATTTTGTAATTTGTATATTCAATATTCTACTGTACATTCAATTTCTTCTTTACTGTTTATTTTATTATGCTTATTACTGTTTATTTATATTACTTGATTCCTCTTATCTTTTCGTTCTGAGCAATGCTGCTGTAATCCTGTAATTTCCCCACTGCGGGACTAATAAAGGATTATCTTATCTTATCTTATCTTAAGGTTGCACGTGACACAGAGGAGGAGGAAGAGGAGAAGGAAGAGGAGGAAGAGGAGCTGCTGGTTTAAGTAGGTCACCATGGAAACATGGCTGCTGCTTCTTCAAACATGGTGAGGCGGCCAATCAGAACCGTGGACAGAATAACAGGAAACTGACCTCCAGTTGTAGTTTATAATAATAATAATAATAATAATAATAACAATCATCACAAAGATGATAATGATACAAATTATATGAATAATTATAACAATAATAAAATAGATCTAACATCACGAGTCAGGTGAAGACACCACGTGAGGTCACCAACATGAACCCTCCCCCTCCTGCTGATTGGACGACACACACACCGCTGGCCTGTGATTGGTCTTTGATTTTATTTCCTTCACTGTCCATCAATCAGTTTAACACGACGTCATGATTCTCTATCCATGAAAACAAGCTCTCTGATTGGCTGATGTACTGTGTACTATACTGTGTACTATACTGTATACTATACTGTGTACTAAACTGTGTACTATTTGTATACTGTGTACTATAATGTGTACTGTACTGTATACTGTGTATTATACTGTGTATTATACTGTATACTGTGTACTATACTGTGTACATGTCATATATAATATTGATATTAATGGTTCTTTGTCTTCAGTTTGAAAGTTTAAAGCCTTGTTTATTATTTCATTAAAATGATACATGAGGGTTGTTGTTGTTGTTATGATGTTCTATCTTAGATCATTATTAAAATGACCACATATTATATTCCATACATAACGCTGAGACCTCATTAAGCACAACCCTGCTGTTTGTATCTGCAGCGTCTGGAACCTGAATAATTAATGTGTGCGTCTGCCTGATGACGCAGGAACCCGCCGCTGAGCAAGGCACGGCGGTCCGGACTCTCTGAGGACCCGGTGGGGATCGAGCCTTGTTTTCTGGGCTGCGCCACGAGGCCTGCGGGGCCTCGACCCGGAGTATTTCCGGGTTCTTTTTCTCTCTCTCCTTAAAACCGGGTTCCATCACCGCCCTGGTCCCGCACCGCCCTGGTCCCGTCCCGCACCGCCCTGGTCCCGTCCCGCACCGCCCTGGTCCCGTCCCGCACCGCCCTGGTCCCGTCCCGCACCGCCCTGGTCCCGTTCAGCACCGCCCTGGTCCCGTTCAGCACCACCCTGCTGGACAGCGACCAGCCCGCACCAAACCACAGCCATACAGGCTTTACGCGCAGATTGTTTGTGCGGTTTTCAGGTGATCCCCCCCCACACACACGGACACACACGCGGACACACACGCGGACACACACGCGGACACACACGCGGACACACACACGGACAGATGCTCACCGAACATATGCAGGTGTCCCTTGGTGATGGGGTTGAAGCTGCCGCAGGACAGCAGGATCACGTGGGTCTTGGTGTTCTCGGTCATGTTTTCTCTGGCGGGTCTCCGTCTCCTGGTTCCTGTCTGTCCCCGCCCCCCAGGTCCGGTCCGGTCCCGGTCCTCGTGTGGGTTCTGTGTTCCCGGTCGTCGGTTGTTTGTAGCAGGCGGACACCGCAGAGAGAGTGAGAGGGAGTGAGAGGGAGGGAAGGAAGGAGGGAGGGAGAGAGAGAGAAAGAGACAGAGAGAGATGGAGAGAGAGACAGAGAGAGAGGAGAGAGACAGGGAGAGAGGAGAGGGGGGAGATGGAGAGAGAGAGACAGAGAGAGAGAGAGGAGAGAGAGTCTGCGGCAGGAAGCAGCGTCACTCACACGTCACGCTACAACGTCTCATATTTCATCTCATAACGAGCAGCTGAGGTAAATAAATGAGCTTTATGAATTGTTTCTGTTAAATATGAATAATCTATTCAGATAAACTAAGGGGAGCTTTTCACTTTAGAGTATTATTACCACACTGTACTGTACAAGTACACACTGTACTACAAGAGGAGTACAAGTACACAAGGAAGTGTTATATTTATATTACTGCTACGTTATGATCTTTATAGTTAAACAGCGCATCATATTTGAAAAACTTGCATCAAATGTTTCGTAATAAACATGAGTGTTAAATAAACACTTAAATAATGTTAAAAAGTACAATATTTCCTTTTTCATAATACTTTACGAATATAGAGTAGTAGAAATATAATATGTGAATAAAGAATCATATATGAATAAAGAATCATATATGAATAAAGAATAATATATGAACAAAGAATCATACATGAATAAAGAAAATATTCATTAAAATACCCCAAAGAATACTATATGAATAATAAATAATATATGAATAAAAAGACCAATAAAACTAATAAACTCAGATTCCACTGCAGAAGCTGAGTTATTAATATTGATGTTGTCATTTATTAGTCATAGTATAATACAACAAACAAGTATTATTAATAAGTAATACACAGTCAATATTATTAACTCAGTAAAAAAGGCAACAAATAAATACAAACAAATAAATACAAAAATAGTTAAAAAGTCCCCAGTAACTAGACCCCCCCCCCCCCCCCCTCCCCTCCTCCCGGTGGGTCAGACAGGAACAACATGGCGGCGGGAGGAGCGTTAGCTTCTGGACCAGTCGTCGTCTGAGAGACCGGCGATCCGGATCAGGATGAACCTCTGCGCTACGTACCTCCGGTAAGTCCCATCGCGCGGTGTCCACGCGGCCGGTGTGCACGCGGCCGGCTCACGGTGTGGCCGCAAACGGGTCTTTCCACGCCGTTCAGCCCCGACAGGTGTGTTGTTTTGTTTGGGCTAGCTCGCGCTGCGGCTAGCTCAGTTAGCTCGCTTAGCTAGCTCAGTTAGCTCGCTTAGCTAGCGCGGTTAGCTGCCGCGCGTCAACAAACACGCTGTAACCGGTCAGCGGGGGTCTCGCGGGACGGTTACCGGGACCGAGCGACGCGCGGCTCGGACTCTGCGGGGGTTGGCTCTCCGTTCTTATGGTTTGAAGGCGGAACGCTGGGCAGGCGCGAGACGAGGGGCTGTGTTATTGCTAGTTAGCATTAGCATGGCTTTCTGCGTATGTCTCATAAGATTACAATAATAATATCAGGGCTTCATCATATTAACCTTATATTAACGTTGTATTATCGTCATATGAACATCACATAATATCATATTTCCATTATATAATAACACAATATTAACATCACATTAACATGCTACCATTATATTATCATAAACATTATATTAACATTATTATAATGTCATATTATCATTATATAATAACACAATATTATCATATTAACATCATAACATTATATTAACATCATAATAACATCACCTAATAACATCATAAAACATCACATAATATAATATTTACATCATAATACCATAACATATTAACATAAGAATATGTTCTAATTAGAATATCAACATCATATTGACATAGCACATATTGACATCATAATAACATCACATAAATCATTCACATCATAATAACATCATAATACCATCACATATTAACATTAGAATAATATGACATTAACATCATGTTAACATCATATATTCAGCACATATTGACATAATAACCACATAACATCACATATTAACATCATAATAACATCACATAACATAATTTGAACATGTGGGTTCTTTAGCTCCGCCTCCCCAATCGTTTATTCAGCTGTTGTTTGGATGTTTTTGTGTGTTTCATCGAATGTTGGATCCAGGAAGTAGTCAGAGCCCAACATCAACGCTGTGTCCTCTTGTCCATGTTTTATACAACCGGTGAATGTGTTAAACGACGACAGCATCGCTGTCAGGTGTGTGTGGCTATGGCTTTTAGCTTGTAGCTGCTAGCTGTTAGCTGGCAGCTGTTAACTGGTAGCAGGTAGCTGCTAGCTGTTAGCTGGTAGCTGTTAGCTGGCAGCTGTTAACTGGTAGCTGTTAGCTTTTAGCTGGTAGCTGTTAACTGGTAGCGAGTAGCTGTTAGCTTTTAGCTGGTAGCTGTTAACTAGTAGCGGGTAGCTGTTAACTGGTAGCAGGTAGCTGTTAGCTGGTAGCTGTTATCTGGTCGCTGTTAACTGGTATCTGTTTGCTGTTAACTGGTAGCTGTTAGCTGTTAACTGGTAGCTGTGCTACGCGTCACTCGTCTTACTTTAGGGTTCATGAGGGGGAAGTGTTTCCTGATGGACCATCTAACATCCTCTCTGTTTACACCCAACAGACAGGCAGAGGCCCTAAAGGCGGACATGACAGGTAGGTCTGCACCATCATGCACCATCACCTCCAACATCCAGATGTTCTCACGAAACTCTGATCAGAGACAAAGATCCAGAGACAAAGATCCTCTGAACAAGGAGCGACTGTGGCTCAGCGGTTAGCAAGTCGGTCTTTCAATCAGCAGCACTTGTTTCTGCACCTGCACTCCTCACAGGAGAGCGACTCGTCCTATCTTCACTACCTTGGGAGCGTTTAAAAAACGCAGATATATCTGTTTTCTTTCCACACAACATATTATTCGCCGCTCTCTGCGCACCTGTGTGCGCGCACGTGTCTGTGTGCATCGCATCGGGGTGGAACTCCGCCGTGCGCGTTACCGAGAGAAAAGTAGAGTTGTAAACGCGCGACCACGTAGAGACAGAAATGACATGCTGTCGGGTAGATACGATCAATAACATTTATTCTGTTTAATAAAAGAACAAGGTGTTGACCTGTTTATAGGAAAGGGAACCTTAAATTACTTCTGTTGAGATCTGACGCTTCTTCAGGAGGCGCCCCACCCCCCTATTATAACTACGACTGGAAACACTGGTAGTGTAGTAATGAGCAGTGAGGTCATAGTAGTGAATAGTGAGGTCATAGTAGTGTAGTAATGAGCAGTGAGGTCATAGTAGTGAATAGTGAGGTCATAGTAGTGAATAGTGAGGTCGTAGTAGTGTAGTAATGAGCAGTGAGGTCATAGTAGTGAATAGTGAGGTCATAGTAGTGAATAGTGAGGTCGTAGTAGTGTAGTAATGAGCAGTGAGGTCATAGTAGTGAATAGTGAGGTCATAGTAGTGAATAGTGAGGTCGTAGTAGTGTAGTAATGAGCAGTGAGGTCATAGTAGTGTAGTAATGAGCAGTGAGGTCGTAGTAGTGTAGTAATGAGCAGTGAGGTCATAGTAGTGAATAGTGAGGTCATAGTAGTGTAGTAATGAGCAGTGAGGTCATAGTAGTGAATAGTGAGGTCATAGTAGTGTAGTAATGATCAGTGAGGTCATAGTAGTGAATAGTGAGGTCATAGTAGTGTAGTAATGAGCAGTGAGGTCATAGTAGTGAATAGTGAGGTCATAGTAGTGTAGTAATGAGCAGTGAGGTCATAGTAGTGAATAGTGAGGTCATAGTAGTGTAGTAATGAGCAGTGAGGTCATAGTAGTGAATAGTGAGGTCATAGTAGTGAATAGTGAGGTCGTAGTAGTGAATAGTGAGGTCATAGTAGTGTAGTAATGATCAGTGAGGTCATAGTAGTGAATAGTGAGGTCATAGTTATATTTCTGTCTTGTATTTGCTTGGCACGCCAATAGAAACAGATGTTATTATGTGGAGGTATGTAGGAGACATTTAGTCAGCTGTTTTATTGGTGAAGCCCAGGACGTTTCACCTGGTGCAGAATAACTACAGATGTTTCTTCTTTTGCTCTTTGCAGCCCTGTGAATGAGTTAGTTAGTTATTGACACGTAAACAAGTGACCTGAATCATTTGGTCGAGTCTGTCGAGTTCTCCTCATGCAGTCCACCCACTCTGGGTTCTGGAGGATCTGATCCGGTTACACACTAAGACATGGCCGCCTGTCTTTATTTTACAGAGTCAATCAAAACAATTTGGCTCTAAGCACAATTAGTTTGTCAGCTAATAACTATATATATATATATATACAGCAGCTTGCAGACTTTCATTTCACCTTTTCATTGTTTTAAAACATAAACTTATTTTTGTTCTGGATGTTTTTTACATATGTTTGACTTTTTTCTTAAATATTTTCCAGTTACTTATCAGAATCATAACCGTTTATTGTTATACATAAGAGGAATTTCACTTGTTGAGAGGAGCATAGCAATAAACAAAAACAATGAAAATAAAAAAATAAAATAAAAATGTACAATAGAAATATGTCAAACAAACAAACACGTCCTCTCTCCACCTCCGGCTGTGGTCTCCACCTCCCTGAGGGAAGTATCAAAGCTCAAGAGGAAAGCAACACACGTACAATGAAACCACTTTAAAACCCAAATACAAGACTTTCATTTTCTACAACAAGCGTTTTATTTCACAAAGAAGTCAAACTTCTTGTTTTCTAAACACAAGATGTTAGTTTAAAAACCAAAAGAAGATTTACTTGAGGAACTATGTGGTCACCCCCCGATTCTGAAGTGTGTTGTGTGTTTTCTGTGTGCGTTAGATTCGAAGCTCGGGGCGGCAGAGGTGTGGACGTCCCGGCAGGCACTGCAGGATCTGTACCAGAAGATGCTGGTGACCGACCTGGAGTACGCTCTGGACAAGAAGGTGGAGCAAGACTTGTAAGCTGCTCCGCCCCCTCCTCCCTCCCCCTCCTCCTAATCACCTGCTGATGTCGGTGTTGATGCTCCTCCTCTTCCTGTGCAGGTGGAACCATGCTTTTAAGAACCAGATCACCACACTGCAGAGCCAGGCCAAGAACCGAGCCAACCCCAACCGCAGCGAGGTGCAGGCCAACCTGTCGCTGTTCCTGGAGGCCGCCAGCGGGTTCTACACACAGGTGAGCTCCATGGGGGGTCAGCGGACCAGCAGGACCAGAAGGTCCAGATGGGTTCAGGGTGCTTCATTGGTCGATGAAACTAGTCTCTCCTCTCCTCCTCCTGCCCTCTCTTCTCTCTCCTCCTCGCCTCCCATCCTCTCCTCTCCTCCCTCTCTCCTCTCCAGCTGCTACAGGAGCTGTGTACTGTGTTCAACGTGGACCTGCCGTGTCGTGTCAAGTCTTCTCAGCTCGGCATCATCAGCAACAAAGTGGGCGGGGCCATCGTGACTCCTCAGCCCAGCTCCTGCTCCTACATCTGCCAGCACTGCCTGGTCCACCTGGGAGACATAGGTGAGGTTTCTGCACCCTCGGCGTCATGGCGGCCACCCACTAACGTCTCCTGACCACGTGTCCTGTCCTCCTTTCAGCGCGCTACCGGAACCAGACCAGCCAGGCGGAGTCGTACTACCGGCATGCCGCTCAGCTGGTCCCGTCCAACGGTGAGTCTGAAGCTGCAGCTTCCTGTTGCAGCTTCCTGTTGCAGCTTCCTGTTGAAGCCGGGCTAGCAGGTTCCCCCTACACACAGTCCTTGTGCTAAAATATGATCTGCTATGAATCCCATCTCGCTACTAAACATTGCAACATGCCACCATGTTTGTAGTTCCTGCAGTCTTTGCAACATGCCACCATGTTTGTAGTTCCTGCAGTCTTTGCAACATGCCACCATGTTTGTAGTTCCTGCAGTCTTTGCAATATGCCACCATGTTTGTAGTTCATGCAGTCTTTGCAACATGCCACCATGTTTGTAGTTCCTGCAGTCTTTGCAACATGCCACCATGTTTGTAGTTCCTGCAGTCTTTGCAACATGCCACCATGTTTGTAGTTCCTGCAGTCTTTGCAACATGCCACCATGTTTGTAGTTCCTGCAGTCTTTGCAATATGCCACCATGTTTGTAGTTCCTGCAGTCTTTGCAACATGCCACCATGTTTGTAGTTCCTGCAGTCTTTGCAACATGCCACCATGTTTGTAGTTCCTGCAGTCTTTGCAACATGCCACCATGTTTGTAGTTCCTGCAGTCTTTGCAACATGCCACCATGTTTGTAGTTCCTCTTGTCTTTGCAACATGCCACCATGTTTGTAGTTCCTCCTGTCTTTGCAACATGCCACCATGTTTGTAGTTCCCTGTGTGACGCTCCTCTGTGGCTCCTGCAGGGCAGCCGTACAACCAGCTGGCCATCCTGGCCTCCTCTAAAGGAGACCACCTCACCACCATCTTCTACTACTGCCGCAGCATCGCGGTGAAGTTCCCGTTCCCAGCAGCCTCCACCAACCTGCAGAAGGCGCTGACCAAGGCTCTGGAGAGGTGACGCTGCAGCCAGAGTTCTGTTATGTTGTGTTGTGAACAAAGAGTCTCTGACCTCATGGTGACCTCTCTCCGTGTTGCTGCAGCCGCGATGAGGTGAAGACCAAGTGGAGCGTGCCGGACTTCATCCGGGCCTTCATCAAGTTCCACGGCCACGTCTACCTGAGCAAGAGCCTGGACAAGCTGGAGCTCCTGAGGGAGAAGCTGGAGGAGCAGTTCCAGGTGAGGCCTGCAGGAGGCACTGCAGGCAGCCAGGGGCTCCAGGACTGCTCATGACTCTCTGTGTGTGTGTGTGTGTGTGTGTGTGTGTGTGTGTGTGTGTGTGTGTGTGTGTGTGTGTGTGTGTGTGTGTGTGTGTGTGTGTGTGTGTGTGTGTGTGTGTGTGTGTGTGTGTGTGTGTGTGTGTAGAGGCTGATCCTGCAGAAGGCCTTCAGCTCCCAGCAGCTGGTCCACTTCACCGTCATCAACCTGTTCGGGCTGCACCAGCTCAGAGATCTGAGCGCTGACGAGCAGAACTTCAGCAGCGAGCAGCAGACCAGCTGGTTCCATCTGCTGGGCCTCTTCAGTAAGAACCACACTCACCAGAACCACACCCATCAGAACCACACTCACCAGAACCACACAGACCTGAACCACGCCCACCAGAACCACACCCATCAGAACCACGCCCGTCAGAACCACGCCCACCAGAACCACACCCACCAGAACCACGCCCACCAGAACCACACCCACCAGAACCACGCCCACCAGAACCACAGAGAGCCGGTTGAGACCCAGAACACATTGAACTCAACACCGTGTTCTGATTGAAGCTCACTTTCTCTCGTCCTCTCTCCCTTCCTTCTTTCTCTCTCCTCTCTTCCTCCTTTCTCTCTCCTCTCTCCTCTCTTCCTTCTTTCTCTCTCCTCTCTTCCTTCTTTCTCTCTCCTCTCTTCCTCCTTTCTCTCTCCTCTCTCTCTCTTCCTCGTCCTCACTGAGTGTGAATCTGATGATGAAATGACTCCAGATGTACGAGCAGACAGATGTTCATGGTGTTGACTTCCTGTTTGACCTCCCCCCCCCCCCCCCCCCCCTCCTCCTCTTCCTCCCCCCCCCCAGTGTCCTTCCTGGGCGTCATGTGCAGCCGAGCTCTGCTCAACAAGAAGCGAGGGGAGGAGATCATGGGCGAGTGTCCTCTGCCGGCCATCAAAGTGTCCCTGGACTGGCTCAAGCTGAGGCCCAGCGTCTTCCCCGAGGCCGCGGTGGACCAGCGGCAGCAGTAAGTCTCGCTGTCTGAGTGCCGCTTGCTGGTTTCTGGTTTCAGGAGGTTTAACCCGTCTTCCTGTCTCTCAGTGTCTGGCCCTGGCTGGTCTCCATCCTCAACAGCTTCCAGCCCAAAGAGGACGACGTGTCCTGCTCCTCAGGTAGGACCAGTGATGGATGAGCTCTGATCCTCTTCAGGGCACTCAGGTGGTAGAAGACCTGGTCCAGCAACCAGTCTCTGTAGTCTGCGTCTCTTCAGAAGAACAGTTGCTCTACCTGTGAGGATTTGTATGTCAGATGGTTCAAGCTCAAGGTGTGTTTATCTTCTCCACAGTGACGCCCCTTCCAGAGGAGTTTGAGTTGCAGGGTTTCCTGGCGCTCCGGCCCGCTCTGAGGTACTCCCTCCTTCATTAAGTCCTATGACGGGGGTCCGGGGAGGTTTGAACGGTGTTTTGATGTCTGCTGGTGTTTCAGGTCCCTGGACTTCACTAAAGGTCATCAGGGCATCCTGGTGGACAGGGACGGCCTGCCGGTCCACACCCGACATCAGAGACTCATCAGTCTCGGCAAATGGGTGGCCGACAACCAGCCGGGGTGAGTGTCCGTCACTGCATTCTCTCTCCTGACCACCAGGGGGCGACTCCTCTGGTTGTATAGAAGTCTATGCTTCATGTGTTAAAGCTGCATTCTCTCTCCTGACCACCAGGGGGCGACTCCTCTGGTTGTATAGAAGTCTATGCTTCATGTGTTAAAGCTGCATTCTCTCTCCTGACCACCAGGAGGCGACTCCTCTGGTTGTATAGAAGTCTATGCTTCATGTGTTAAAGCTGCATTCTCTCTTCTGACTACCAGGGGGCAACTCCTCTGGTTGTATAGAAGTCTATGCTTCATGTGTTAAAGCTGCATTCTCTCTCCTGACCACCAGGGGGTGACTCCTCTGGTTGTATAGAAGTCTATGCTTCATGTGTTAAAGCTGCAGTCTCTCTCCTGACCACCAGGGGGTGACTCCTCTGGTTGTATAGAAGTCTATGCTTCATGTGTTAAAGCTGCAGTCTCTCTCCTGACCACCAGGGGGTGAGTCCTCTGGTTGTATAGAAGTCTATGCTTCATGTGTTAAAGCTGCAGTCTCTCTCCTGACCACCAGGGGGCGACTCCTCTGGTTGTATAGAAGTCTATGCTTCATGTGTTAAAGCTGCATTCTCTCTCCTGACCACCAGGGGGCGACTCCTCTGGTTGTATAGAAGTCCCCTAACGAAATCCTCCGTCTCCTCTCTTGCAGGCTGATCCGGTGCAGGGCGAGCGAAGACGGCCTCCTCGTCTTCATCACCGACATTCCGGAGCAGGCGGTCGAGGAGCCCCAAGAGAAGGAGGCGCCGGTGCTGCAGGAGTCGTCCAACGGCGAGCAGACGGCCAACGACGCCGGGACCTCCGGCCTGAAGTCGGTGCTGTCGGCGGGGAAGACGCAGAGCTCGTGGCCCGACGGCGGCGAGCGGCCCGTCGTCACCTTCAAGGAGAACATCAAACCCAGGGAGCCGAGCCGCGAGCCGGCGCGCAGCCATCACCTGAAGGACAGCGGCAAGGAGCGCCGGGACCCGGCCAAGGGGTTCGGGCCCGCCGGGAGGGCGGAGCCAAAGAGGGATGGGAAGAGGAAGAGCGAGCCCAAGAAGGCCGGCTACGAGAAGACCAGCGACGCCGGGAAACAGGTAGAGAAGGGACGCGGTCTGGGGGGTGACGATGATGATGATGATGATGATGATGAAGATGACAGACTTGTTTCCTCTCCAGGTGAAGGCGCAGACGGAGCTGAGGAAGACTCCGGTGTCCGAGGCCAAGAAGACCCCCGTCACTCAAACCCAGACCACCTGCTCCTCCCAGTTCATCCCCATCCACCATCCTGGAGCCTTCCCACCACTGCCCAGCAGACCTGGTACACACACACACACACACACAGACACACACACACACACACACACACACAGACACACACACACACATGCACACATACACACACACACACACACACATGCACACATGCACGCATGCACGCACACACACAGCTCTTCTGGTTTTATCTGCGTATAAATGTTTTCGTGTCACGGTTTTGATCCTAAATCATCCGCGACTTTGACCCTGGAAGTCCACAGCGTGGGTCATCATGCTCGTGGTGCATTCAGGTGCAACTCGTAAACTCTGAGAAAGTCCTCTCTGACATTTATTTATTTATTGATTTTTATATATATATATATATATATATATATATATATATATGAGACTATATAGTCTCAATTCAGTCTAGTTTTCAGCTTCTACGGGTTTAAAAAGAGATGCTGCATACCATGCAGCATCTCTGAAAACTAGACTGAATTGAGACTCTAAATATTTATATATTTGTTTATATATAATCATACTTTCAAAAATTATGACCCCTAAAGATCCACAAGTGGTTTAGTCCGTCCTCGCACCAAACCACCCAATGAGTAGAAGTCTGATTGCTTCCTGCAGGTTTCCCTCCCTCGGCCTACGTGATCCCGCCCCCGGTGGGGTTCCCGGGTCTCCAGGTGAACCCGGGCTTCACCTTCTCCACCGGAGTGTCCGTACCCGGGCCCTTCCTCCAACCGGGCGTCCACTCCCAGGCCGGCAGCCAGGCCGGGAAGCCATCCCACATTCCCTACAGTCAGCAGAGGCCCTCTGGTCCTGGTCCGGGTCAGGGCCCAGGTTCCTCAGGCCCGGGGCCCATGAACCAGGGCCCCTCCCAGGGGCAGCAGTCGGTCCAGCTGCAGGTGCAGCAGGCGATGAGCCAGCAGCAGCAGTCTCCCACCAAACCGGTCCAGCAGGTCGGGATGGCCAAGAGTCCACCTCACCACCCGGGTCTGCAGCAGGTCAGTGGGGGGCGGGGCATGTGTGAATCCTGACGGGCAAATCCCAAACCATCAAAGTCCACGAGGCCCAGTTTGTTCACAGTTTCTTAACCCCGGCTGTGTGTCTCGGCAGTACATGCAGGTCCAGGATCAGCCGGCTCAGATGTGGAGCCAGGCCCAGGCCGCCCTGCAGAAGATCCCCCCCATGCCGATGCCCCTGAAGCAGCCCCAGCAGCAGGCCTTCTACCTGGCGTCCCAGGACCCCCTCAAGCTGTACGAGCACCAGCTGGACAAGAAGCTCAAGTTCCCCACCGTCAACATGCAGGACTTCTACTGGGAGCCCACCTACCGGATGGGGGACGGTCTGGCTGTGATGGGGGATCGCATGAAGAGGCCCCCGCCGGGGGGGATGGGCATCGAGCAGGACAGCTCCACCGGGCCCCGGGGGCCCCCCTTTGAGGTGAGCACCGGGGAGGAGGAAAATGAGGAAGGGAGGGAGGAGGGATGGAGCACCTCTCTGGAAGAGGAGAAGGAAAGGGGAGGATGAAGAAGGGATGAGTAAGAAGATAGAGGGAGTGAGAGGAGGAGGTAGGAAGAGGAGGGAGGAAGAGGAGGTCCTGCTGCTTTTCTGTCTGCTTCTTTTTCTTTTCCAACTTTTGAGATTGTGAATTAATTTGCAGTTTTTTGCAGCAGTTTGTTTTTTCTACACACTGAGAACTACACACTGAGAACTACACACTGAGACTACACACTACACACTGAGACTACACACTGAGAACTACACACTGAGAACTACACACTGAGAACTACACACAGACTACACACTGAAACCATATAAAATAGTAAATGGGTCAATGACATGACATGCATAGTTTTGTGTCCGACTGCATCATTTTCTTTTTAAATAGTTTGAATCAATTCATGACATGCATCACTTTATTCTTTTTAATCTATTTAGTTTGAATACATTTTCAGTAAATTAAATAAAAATATATTATTTTGTGTTTTGGCGTCTCAAACCCCCAAAATGTCAGGTGGCGCAACCGTCCGTGCAAATTAACAGACCAAAAAAGTACCGTAAATTCCGGACTATAGAGCGCACCTATATATAGGCCGCACCAGCTAATTTAAAAAAAAAAGAAAGAAATTGTACATACATAAACCGCACTTGTCTATAAGCCGCAAGTGTCCGCGTTGAAACTAACGTGGCAACTGTGGCTCAGTGGTTAGCAAGTCGGTCTATCAATCAGAAGGTCGGTGGTTCGATCCCCGGCTCCAGCAGTCCATGTCGTTGTGTCCTTGAGCAAGACACTTAACCCCTCATTGCTCACCGTTGCTGTGTCTACGGTCTACTGTATATCATGTAAGTCGCTTTGGATAAAAGCGTCAGCTAAATGAAATGTAATGTAATGTAAAGACGTTACAGGAAAGTTTTTTTTTTACTTTTTATTAAATGAATGCCGGTAACATCCACAACAACATACATACCGCAAATGCTTTTTTTCAGAACAGTACTAAAGTTATCTTCTTCAGTATCGGAATCGAACAGCCTGTAATTACTACGTCACACATTTTCTCGGCGAAAATATAGGAACCTACCAGCAAAAGTCATTGATCGCTATCGCCATCGTCCTCCTGTGCACTAAAACCATTGAAGTCCTCTTCTTCAGTGTCGGAATTAAACAGCCTCAGAATTGCTTCGTTGCACTCGGTCTCTCTTTCGTTTGCGCTTTTGTCGTCTTTTTGCAACGAGTCAGTTCTTCATGCTGCCGTCTCCAGCGTCTCACCATCGATTCATTGATGTCGAGCGTACGTGCAGCAGCTCTATTTCCTTCTTCGACAGCCAGACGGATCGCTTTTAACTTGAAAGCTGCATCATATGCATTTCTTCGTTTCTTTTCCATGATTACGGTGCGCGCACGAAGCGCAAAATGGATTGTGTGAGTTAGTTTGCCGAAACAGTTTCATTGGTCCACTGTTACCTGTTCGGCAATTTCATTGGTCTGATATGATGAGTTTAAATGTGCTTCCCGCCGCCGGAAGCTAGTTAGCGGCTCGCCGCCGGAAGCTAGTTAGCTTCCCGCCGCCGGAAGCTAGTTAGCGTCCCGCCGCCAACACATTTATCCATCAATTAGCCGCATCGTTGTAAAAGCCTCAGTCTCAAAGTGTGTGAAAAAAAGTAGCGGCTTATATGGCGGAAATTACGGTATTGAAAATGGTGTTTTAATGATAATAAATTCAAAGTAAGATACTGTGGCATGATTTTATGTTTGAAACCTTTCAAATAAATCCAATTTTCCAAATATCAATACTTTGATCTAGTTGAGATAATTAAAAACACTTTTGTCCAGCAATTTGTATGTTCTCAAATGTCAGGGTGGCGCAACCGTAAAAATGTGGCTTTTCTTCTGAAGTGGAATGTCAATAATAGTAAACAGGATATTGCATCATCCAGAGGACCCCAACTGACCTTTATGATGAGTGAAAAGGTTGGTAATCTTCTCTCAAATTTTGATATAAATAGCTACTTTCACCTCATAGTTAGATTGGTACACTTTTGATGTCAGGTGGTACAACCAATGTTAAACTAGGGAAATGTTATTTTATCATAAAACTCTTTTTTATATCAAAATATTATATGAATGAACTTGAACTCAAAAACAAATACAGGCGTCCAACTAGAGGCCTGTTTAATTTGAAATTAGAGCGGAAAGTCAGGTGGTGCAACCAGGTAACATTTGTATTTAAGCCAATAAATAATAGGTTAAAGTGACAAATGGTTTCAAACTATGGTGTGCATAGCTATTGTATTGAATACATTAATTTGTATATTCGTAAAACTATTTTTCTGTCTTTTAATGTAAAATTGGATGCTTAACATTTCAAAATACCTGGCACTAGGCTGCAACAATTTTAAATTGTTGTAAATACAAAAAAACAAACACAAAATAACAATCTGTTAAGCACTGTATACACACTAAGGAACACTTGCTAAAAAAATTCACTTTGAGTAAATAGTAGGTAAATATATATATTTTTAAAAATATTTGGTTGCACCACCTGACATTTTTTGGGTGGTGAAGTTAAAAATACAGTCAAAAAATGAATTTAATCACTTTGAAAAGTTATTTATCAAATAAGACTCGTTTAAACACATTGCTCCAATTTCAAAAACATGCATTACATCCATTTTGAAAACACTTTTAAAAAATCTTTTTTTAAAGCTTCATTTGTCATTGACCCATATACAAACTACCGTTGGTTCATAGTTTATGATTCTGAGAGAAAACACGTTCCTCAAGTCTTCATTTTACAGAATATCTCCGTCAAATACCAGAGAACAAGATTGTGAGCGCGCTCAGTGAGCTAGTTTTCCTTTGTAGAGCTGAAACAATAAACAGAGAATAGAGCTGAAACAATAAACAGAGAATAGAGCTGAAACAATAAACAGAGAATAGAGCTGAAACAATAGACAGAGAGAATAGAGCTGAAACAATAAACAGAGAATAGAGCTGAAACAATAGACAGAGAATAGAGCTGAAACAATAGACAGAGAATAGAGCTGAAACAATAAACAGAGAATAGAGCTGAAACAATAGACAGAGAGAATAGAGCTGAAACAATAAACAGAGAATAGAGCTGAAACAATAGACAGACAGAATAGAGCTGAAACAATAGACGGACAGAATAGAGCTGAAACAATAGACAGATAGAATAGAGCTGAAACAATAAACAGAGAATAGAGCTGAAACAATAGACGGACAGAATAGAGCTGAAACAATAGACAGATAGAATAGAGCTGAAACAATAGACGGACAGAATAGAGCTGAAACAATAGACAGATAGAATAGAGCTGAAACAATAAACAGAGAATAGAGCTGAAACAATAGACGGACAGAATAGAGCTGAAACAATAGATGGACAGAATAGAGCTGAAACAATAGGTTTCATAACAATAGATACAGTCTCTAACCCTAACCCTGAATGAACTGATTTTCAAGCTGCAGTACGATTCAGCTCATTTCTCTAAAACAAAGTACTTTTATAAAGTTTTCTGCGTATTTAATTGTTTTAATTTCCGCCTTTAGAAGAGAAGAACATTTATTTATTATTATTCATCCGTTGTTTTTTTAGGATGCCGCCCTGTTGTTTACTTCCCTATTTATGGAACTAAATCATCAACAACATAAATGTGCGCATGAGAGGCTTAATGATGCAGTGAAGCACAACTTTCCTTCTTTCCAGCTCTGTCTTACTTCTTTCTTTCTCTTCTTTTATTTGCCTCCTCTCCTCCTCCTCCTCTCAGCAGGACAACAAGCCTCTTCTACCTCCCGACCTGTTAAAAACGCTAGCAGATTTTGAGGAGGAGGAGGAGCTCGTCTTTTCTAAGCCTCCTGATTTCTTCCAGGCCTTGGCGGGTCCTCTTAGCGCCGCTCCTGGACCCAATATATTTGTATGTAGCCTTCTGCCTCTACACCCGACCCCACCCAGACCCACAGCCACACCATGAGTCTTAAGACAATGAGTGAATGATACCGTCCTCATGATGCCTTCAGGCTCTGCTCAGTGAACATGAGTACTGGCTGAAGGTAGATGATAACGTTCTCAAGATGCATTCAGGCTCTGCTCAGTGAACATGAGTACTAGCTGAAGGTAGATGATAACGTTCTCATGATGCGTTCAGGCTCTGCTCTGTGACAATGAGTACTAGCTGAAGGAAGATGATAATGTTCTCATGATGCGTTCATGTGTAATCTAGTAAAATCTAGTGTTGTATTGAACTGGAATAAATCACATGAATGTAAAATAGATGTATTATAGAGATAGAGATAGAGATATATTATTAATTATGAGCTGTTTAATTCATAAAGCTCGGAGCTCATTGTTACACTTCATCAACACCAAGAACGACTTAAATATAATATCTGATATTTACTTATCATCTGAATTATGTTTTCATGAATAGAAAAAAAAAACTATAAATTCCTAAACAAAGTAAATCTACAATATTTTGTATTTTTCATTGTTAACATACAACATACATATAGCATACATATATGTTATGTTGTATGTTCACATGCATGTTAACATACAACACGTGAACATATTACATACATATACATTCATCCGTGTTATATGCTATACATGTGTAACATATAATGTCCTGGTCTCGCCCCTGCAGCTGCCCAACCAGACCCGGATGGAGAGCGGCCCCGAGGGCGCCCCGTCCTCTCTGCTGCCCATCTCTGGGTTCCCCATGCAGGTCAGAGCCTCCTGCGGTGCACTGTTCAGCCACCAGGTGGCAGAGGAGAGCTTTATTCAAACACTCACATGCATGTGCTGCTTTACAGGCCTGAGATTCAGATTGTAGAAGCATACGTTGTGTTTGGGTTCCTGTGACACGTTTTCATTAATATTCAAGTCATAAACATTCTTTGTCAACTTGTTCTTAATAACTAAAAATGTTGATATGATTAAAGTGTCTCATGTGTGGAGGTGGGAGATCTTTTAAATCCCTGTATCGCTATTGATCGTGATTAAAAAGTATGTTCTGGATTCAACAGCCCACATTGTCTGTGTGCAGGAGTACAACCAGAACAGCATCTTCAGTCAGGCCTACGGCAAGAACCTGCCGCCCGGCTCCAAGCCCGACGCTCCCATGATGCACCAGGAGCCGTCCCTCTACTCCCTGTTCGAGGGGACCCCCTGGTCCCCGTCCCTCCCGGCCAGCTCCGGTACGTCGCAGCCGCTCTCGCGTTAACAGCATGTATATTCATATTATTCTATTCATATTTAGGGGTGTGGTCAATTAAACCTGCTGTAATCTGATTGGCAGATCACTCCACCCCGGCCAGCCAATCCCCTCACTCCTCCAACCCCAGCAGCCTGCCGTCCTCCCCCCCCACGCACAACCACGGGGCCATGCCCTTCTCCAACTTCGGGCCCATCGGCACGCCGGACAGCCGGGACCGCAGGATGGTGGACCGCTGGAAAGCCGAGAAGACCGGTGAGGCAGGGACAGGGTCCAGAGGGGTTCAGGGGGTCCAGAAGGACGGGTTCAGAAGATTTTAGGGTGTCCAGAGGGTCATGAGGAATGGGGTTCAGTGGGTCTTTAGGCTTCAAAGGATTCAGTGGGTCAATAGGATCCAGAAGATCTAGAAGGATGGGGTTGAGAGAGTTTGATTAACGGTGAGCTTTGTGGTTGTGGTCTAGGAGCGGTCAGCGGGTTCGGACTGGACTACCTGCCGGCTGCAGCGTCCTCTGCAGCATCTGACACCAGCTGGCACCAGGCCGGGCCGACCGGCAGCTCCTGGACCAATCAGGAGTCTCCGATGGAGGAGTCGTCCTCCACTGTGCTGCTCGACAGCCTCAAGGTCCACAGACACACACACAGAGACACACACACTTGATGATGTGTGTATTTATGAATAGAGGTCAAACAGGATCATGCTACCCCTAACCCTCATGCTAACCCTAACCCCCTCATGCTACCCCTCATGCTAACCCTAACCCCCTCATGCTACCCCTCGTGCTACCCCTCATGCTAACCCTAACCCCCTCGTGCTAGCCCTCTTGCTACCCCTCATGCTAACCCTAACCCCCTCGTGCTACCCCTCATGCTAACCCTAACCCCCTCATGCTAACCCTAACCCCCTCGTGCTACCCCTCATGCTAACCCTAACCCCCTCGTGCTACCCCTCATGCTAACCCTAACCCTCATGCTACCCCTCGTGCTACCCCTCATGCTAACCCTACCCCTCATGCTAACCCTAACCCTCTCGTGCTAGCCCTCGTGCTACCCCTCATGCTAACCCTAACCCCCTTGTGCTAGCCCTCTTGCTACCCCTCATGCTAACCCTACCCCTCAAGCTAACCCTAACCCCCTCGTGCTACCCCTCATGCTAACCCTAACCCCCTCGTGCTAGCCCTCTTGCTACCCCTCATGCTAACCCTAACCCCCTCGTGCTACCCCTCATGCTAACCCTAACCCTCATGCTACCCCTCGTGCTAACCCTAACCCTCATGCTACCCCTCGTGCTACCCCTCATGCTAACCCTAACCCCCTTGTGCTAGCCCTCTTGCTACCCCTCATGCTAACCCTACCCCTCAAGCTAACCCTAACCCCCTCGTGCTACCCCTCATGCTAACCCTAACCCCCTTGTGCTTGCCCTCTTGTTACCCCTCATGCTAACCCTACCCCTCAAGCTAACCCTAACCCCCTCGTGCTACCCCTCATGCTACCCCTCATGCTAACCCTACCCCTCATGCTAACCCTAACCCCCTTGTGCTAGCCCTCTTGCTACCCCTCATGCTAACCCTACCCCTCAAGCTAACCCTAACCCCCTCGTGCTACCCCTCATGCTAACCCTAACCCCCTCGTGCTAGCCCTCTTGCTACCCCTCATGCTAACCCTACCCCTCATGCTAACCCTAACCCCCTCGTGCTACCCCTCATGCTAACCCTAACCCCTCATGCTACCCCTAACTCCCTCTCATGCTAAGCCTCTGCCCCTCCCCCTCAGTCGATCTGGTCCAGCTCCATGATGCAGCCAGGCCCGTCGGCCCTGGAGCAGCTGCTCCTGCAGCAGAAGCAGAAGCAGCAGCGCGGCCACGGCGCCATGAACCCGCCTCACTGAACGGCCGGCACGAGGCGGCGCTTTAGTGTCCGGACGTCAACGGAGGAAAAAACCCACCAGGAGGAAAAAAAGAAGTTTGGCGAAGACGAGCTCCGACTAAAATGGGAAAATTGAACCGGCGAGAAAAGGTGGCGGCTGGGGGAGGCGACGACACCCCCCCACGACGAGGCTGACCCCCCCCTCCCGCCCCACCACCACCCCCCTCGTCTGTCGAGGAGCGGTGACGCCCCTCCTGGACCGGAAGGGTCCGCGGCGCCACGCCACCGCCGGGTTTCCTTCAACCCGCGGGAAACTGAACATTGAGGATCACCCCCCCATCACCCCCACACCCCCACCACCACTGCCCACCCACCCACCCCCCCTTCCTTGTTTTTTGTGCAAGATGCCACAAACTGTTCTCTCACCTGGAAGAACTTCCTCTTGCTTTGGGACAAAATCAAAAACACAACCCCGCCTCCCGGATGTCGGCTCGGTTCGCCGGAGCGCCCGTTTTTAGCGTCTCAGCTGCCGCAGACTGACACTGGAGCGGGGGAAGGGGGGTGAGAGAGGGAGGGCGGTGTGGTGGCGGATTCAGGGGGAGAACTGGTGAAGCTCCTGAGGGTCAAAATAGACTGGACTTTCTGATCTCTCCATTCATTTACCTTAGTGAGGAGGAGCTCTGTAGCTCATTGGTCGAGTGAAGGAAGGACTTCCAGCTGTTTTAAATATATGAATCCGTATATTACGCCGGAGTTGGACTTTCACGGCGGCCGTTGTGAGAACCAGGACTGGACGGCGCTCTGCGGAGCCAAGTGTGTCGACGCCACCTGGACCCACCCCGCTGCTGCCCCGCCTCCTTTTCTTACGGAGGGCGGAGCCTGGAGGCCTCGACGGTGGGATGAGACGTCTGGAGACGTCACAGAAAGGACAGAAGAAGAAGAAGGGAAAGCGCACACACACACACACACACACACACACACACCAGACTTGGGAATAGTTCTACTGTTAGCGTCAAGAGAAGAAGAAAAAAAACCAACGACTGTACTTTGTGATTTGTTCGTAGCTTTCTTAGCTTCTCGCTGCTCTGAGAGGACGCAGGTTTGTCCCTCAGCTTCCTGCTTGAATATTTTGGGGTTCTCTTCCTCTCCGGTCTCTCTTCTTCCTGTTATTTCTTTACGTAACGAAAGAAAAGAAGACACAAGAAGTCTCTCTGCTCGCTTACTTACCTGCATTTACTCTTTCTTTGTGTTCCTGTTCGGCTTTTTTTTACTAGTTTTAAAGCCGCTCTGGTGTCTCTGCTGTCTGTCCACCCGGGCAGGCAGGCAGGCAGGCAGGCAGGTAGGTGTACACAGGTAGCTGGCTGGACGTTCCCACTATGTTTGCCCCCATGACCACTACTGCAGCTCCACCTGTAGAGGAGACAGGAAGCCGACGGCGTCTTCTTTCTCGTTAAAGTCGTTAAATCTTCTTCCGTAGGATAATAATCACGTTTCAGGAGCTTGTAAAACCGACTTCGGTCGGAAAATTATTTCTTTTTAAACATTAAAATTGCTCGTCGTGTTTGATCACCGGTGAAATAAAAAAACAGAAATAATGAGCCGCTCTCTGTTCTCTTCCCGTTCGGTTCGTTCGCCCGTAGAAACTTCCGAGTTCCCGTTAAAACGGTTCCGGAGGCGTCGTGAGAGGATCGGGCTTTTATTTCTGTGTGCTCACTTCCTGTCGGCCCTGGTCGGCTCACAGCCAATCAGGAAGCAGAGGGAGCGACTGCTGACCAATCAGGACGTGAGGTTCAGACCATAAGTCACTTCCTGTCCAGTTTAAACCAGCAGAACGCTGTTTTTTTTTCTACCTTTAAAACAACCGATTAGTTCCGAGGGGTAAAAAAAAAAAAAAGCCTGTTTTTATTTTCCCGTTCGGGGTGTTTTATTAAAGTAGACTTCAGAGAGACACGTCTATTTTCCTTGTGATTGTGCTTTTCATGTTGCATTTACAAAATGTATTTGAACAATAATAAAGATAAAATATTATGAATGTGAGCTCTGACGGCAGGTTTCTGACAGGAAGCGTCTTCAGACGTCTGAGGTTGTGTTCCTTTAAATAAACGTAAACATGTTCTCCTTCCACGGCTCGTGTGTGTGTGTGTGTGTGTTGGGTGGGGGGTGTGTGTGTGTGTGTGTGTGTGTGTTGGGTGGGTACATATGTTTATATGAGTGTATGTGTGTGTGTGTGTGTGTGTGTATGTATATATATATATATATATATGTATATATGTATATATATATATATATATATATATATATATATATATATATATATATATATATATACAGTCCCCTCCAAAAGTATTGGAATGGTAAGGCAAATTCCTTTATTTTTGTTGTTCAAAAGATGAGTATGAGACAAGAGTTCAGAATTTCAGCTTTTATTTCCTGGTATTCACATCTAGATGTGTTAAACAACTCACGACATACCACCCTTTGTTTGAACCCACCCATTTTTCAAGTGAGCAAAAGTATTGGAACATGTGACTGACAGGTGTTTCTTGTTGCCCAGGTTTTGCCTTTTAGGTTGATTGTTCAAACATTAAATAGCTCTGCATGACTAGTCTAAGTTTTCACCCTTGGTTCAAACCTATCGAGACTGCATTTCCTGTTAAAGAGGATAAACCAACATGAAGACCAGAGAGCTGTCTATGGGAGAAAAGCAAGCCATTGTCAAGCTGAGAAAAGAAGGAAAGTTGATCAGAGTCATTGGACAAACATTGGGCATAGCAAGCACAACAATGATGGAAAGGCCGAAGTGTGGAGAAAGAAAGGAACTGCTTATGATCCGAAGCATACAAGCTCATCTGTGAAGCATGGTGGAGGTAATGCTTGGGCGTGCATGGCTGCTTCTGGAACAGGCTCATTGATATTTATTGATGATGTAACTGATGATGGTAGCAGCAGAATGAATTCAGAGTGTACAGAAACATTTTGTCTGCCAATTTATGGAGAAATGCATTGAAACTAATCGGGAGGAAGTTCATCATGCAGCAGGACAATGACCCAAAGCACACTGCCAACAAAACAAAGGACTTCATCAGGGGGGAAAAGTGGAAGGTTTTAGACTGGCCAAGTCAATCACCTGACCTTAACCCAATGGAGCATGCATTTCACCTCCTTAAGAGGAGACTGAAGGGAGAAACACCCCGAAACAAACAAGAACTAAAAGAAGCTGCGGTAAAAGCCTGGAATAGCATCACAAATGAAGAATGCAACAGTTTGTGATGTCGATGGGTCGCAGGCTTGGGGCAGTTATTGCAAGCAAGGGTTATGCCACCAAATATTAAATGTTATTTACTTTAAGATTATTTGTTCCAATACTTTTGTTCACTTGAAAAATGGGTGGGTTCAAACAAAGGGTGGTATGTCGTGAGTTGTTTAACACATCTAGATGTGAATACCAGGAAATAAAAGCTGAAATTCTGAACTCTTGTCTCATACTCATCTTTTGATCTTAAACCCAAATGTCTTCAGTGAACAACAAAAATAAAGGAATTTGCCTTACCGTTCCAATACTTTTGGAGGGGACTGTATATATATATACAGTTAGGTCCATAAATATTTGGACATTGACACATTTTTCATTATTTTGGCTCTGTACACCACAACAATGGAGTTGAAATGAAAAAAATCAAGATGTGCTTTAAGTGCAGACTTTCAGCTTTAATTTGAGGGTATTTACATCCAAATCAGGTGAACGGTGTAGGAATTACAACAAATTCAAATGTGGCCACCCTCTTTTTAAGGGACCAAAAGTAATTGGACAAATGAATATAATCATAAATCTAATTGTCACTTTTAATACTTTGTTGAAAATCCTTTGCAGTCAATGACAGCCTGAAGTCTGGATTCCATAGACATCACCAGACGCTGGGTTTCGTCCCTGGTGATGCTCTGCCAGGCCTCTACTGCAACCGTCTTCAGTTCCTGCTGGTTCTTGGGGCATTTTCCCTTCAGTTTTGTCTTCAGCAAGTGAAATGCATGCTCAATTGGATTCAGGTCAGGTGATTGACTTGGCCATTGCAGAACATTCCACTTCTTTGCCTTAAAAAACTCCTTGGTTGCTTTCGCAGTATGCTTCGGGTCATTGTCCATCTGCACTGTGAAGCGCCGTCCAATGAGTTCTGAAGCATTTGGCTGAATATGAGCAGATAATATTGCCCGAAACACTTCCGAATTCATCCTGCTACTTTTGTCAGCAGTCACATCATCAATAAATACGAGGGAACCAGTTCCATTGGCAGCCATACATGCCCACGCCATAACACTACCTCCACCATGCTTCACTGATGAGGTGGTATGCTTTGGATCATGAGCAGTTCCTTTCCTTCTCCATACTCTTCTCTTCCCATCATTCTGGTACAAGTTTATCTTCGTCTCATCTGTCCATAGGATGTTCTTCCAGAACTGTACAGGCTCTTTTAGATGTTTTTTGGCAAACTCTAATCTGGTCTTCCTGTTTTTGAGGCTCACCAATGGTTTACATCTTGTGGTGAACCCTCTGTATTTACTCTGGTGAAGTCTTCTCTTGATTTTCGACTTTGACACAGATACACCTACCTCCTGGAGAGTGTTCTTGATCTGGCCAACTGTTGTGAAGGGGTTTTTCTTCACCAGGGAAATGATTCTTCTGTCATCCACCACAGTTGTCTTCTGTGGTCTTCCAGGTCTTTTGGTGTAGCTGAGCTCACCAGTGCGTTCTTTCTTCTTAAGAATGTACCAAACAGTTGATTTGGCCACACCTAATGTGTCTGCTATCTCTCTGATGGTTTTGTTTTGATTTTTCAGCCTAATGATGGCTTGCTTCACTGATAGTGACAGCTCTTTGGACTTAATATTGAAAGTTGACCGCAACAGATTCCAAACACAAATACCACACCTGAAATGAACCCAAGACCCTTTTATCTACTCCTTGTAAATGAAATATCGAGGGAATTACACACACCTGACCTTGAAACAGCTGAGCAGCCAATTGTCCAATTACTTTTGGTCCCTTAAAAAGAGGGTGGCCACATTTTAATGTGTTGTAATTCCTACACCGTTCACCTGATTTGGATGTAAATACCCTCAAATTAAAGCTGAAAGTCTGCACTTAAAGCACATCTTGATTTTTTCATTACAACTCCATTGTTGTGGTGTACAGAGCCAAAATAATGAAAAATGTGTCAATGTCCAAATATTTATGGACCTGACTGTATATATATATATATATACATACATACACATATGCAGCCACTGCCAAGGACAAGGCCAGGCTGCAGCGCATCATTCGCTCTGCCGAGAGGGTGATTGGCCGCAATCTGCCGTCCCTCCAGGACTTGTTTGCTTCAAGGACCCTGAAGAGGAAGATTGTAGCTGATCCCTCTCACCCTGGACACAAACTGTTGGAGTCCCTCCCCTCTGGCAGGAGGCTGCGGTCCATCAGGACCAAGACCTCATGCAGAGCCCGGGTCCCCCCGACAGAGCCCGGGTCCCCCCGACAGAGCCCGGGCTCTGGGTGTATATATAGTGTGTGACACACTGTTGCTGATGGATATATATATTTTTTAAATGTATATTTATACATTTATTTTTATATATATTTATATATCAATATAAATATATATATATATAATTTTATTTTTATATATTTATTTTTGTATTATATAAGTTGTTGCATCAGATAAGACTGATCATCAGGTCACATGACCCGTGGTTGATCAGATAAGACTCCTTCCCTCTTCAAAGGAACCACAGGCTGCTGATTAGAAACAACCTCAATCCGTCTTCAGCTGCTGTCGAGCGTCTTCATCCAGAAACCGTTACCATGTTTTTGTGCGACGGTTTCTCACCGTGTCTACGTACCACGCTGACTCAAGTCAGGCTAACTCTGCACTAAAACCTGCTGGGGAGGAGAGTCCTGAGAGGAAGGGATGTGAGCACAAGCTTCACAATTCACTATTAGACTGATTTTAGTCAGTTTGGTACCATGAGTACAAACTCAGAACAACAAGAATCCACAAAGTACAATTTCTTCAAGATAGCCAAACTACAAAGTGTTATCAATAAGTGAGCAGAGACGGAGCTACGAGCCGATTGGCTCGTCCAACTGGTAGGGGGCCCCAGGGAAGACCCAGGACCCGCTGGAGGGATTAGATCTCCCAGCTGGCCTGAACGCCTCGGTTCCCCCAGAATGAGCTGGTAGATGTTGTGGGTCAGCCTGCTGGACCTGCTGCCACCGAGACCCGACCCGGATAAAGGGATGAAAATAGATGATTGAATTCTGGATTGGTAGAACAGACTTTTGGCTGGAGAGAGTGAGAGAAGAGAGAGAGAAGAGAGTGAGAAAAGAGAGTGAGAGGAGAGAGTGAGAGAAGAGTGAGAAAAGAGAGTGAGAGGAGAGAGTGAGAGAAGAGAGAGAGAAGAGAGTGAGAAAAGAGAGTGAGAGGCCAGCAGCTCGTGGTGGTATTTGCTTTCCGATGCTCCACAGTAAGTAGAGAGGAGAGAGTCTGTGTTAGAGTCATGAGGCCAGAGAGGACGGAGAGTCTGCTGCTGTGGTTACAGCGAGGTCAGATGTAGAGCAGGTCCTGGTGAAGATAAAGTCCAGGTCCTGGTGAAGATAAAGTCCAGGTCCTGGTGAAGATAAAGTCCAGGTCCTGGTGAAGTCCAGGTGGTTGCCGCTTTGTGAGCAGGACCCAAGAGGACCCAGAAGGATGAGCGGGGGCCGTTTTCTGAGACGTTCGATAGGAGGACGTCTTTTTATTTGTTGTTTGTTACACAGCCCTCGTGCATGAGCAAATATTTAATGTGGCTTGCGGGCACAGCATACAACATGTGAGCGTTGAACACCAATGTGGATGCGTTGAACACCAATGTGGATGCATTGAACACCAATGTGGATGCATTGAACACCAATGTGGATGCGTTGAACACCAATGTGGATGCGTTGAACACCAATGTGGATGCATTGAACACCAATGTGGATGCTTTGAACACCAATGTGGATGCTTTGAACACCAATGTGGATGCTTTGAACACCAATGTGGATGCTTTGAACACCAATGTGGATGCTTTGAACACCAATGTGGATGCGTTGAACACCAATGTGGATGCGTTGAACACCAATGTGGATGCGTTGAACACCAATGTGGATGCGTTGAACACCAATGTGGATGCGTTGAACACCAATGTGGATGCGTTGAACACCAATGTGGATGCGTTGAACACCAATGTGGATGCGTTGAACACCAATGTGGATGCGTTGAACACCAATGTGGATGCTTTGAACACCAATGTGGATGCTTTGAACACCAATGTGGATGCTTTGAACACCAATGTGGATGCGTTGAACACCAATGTGGATGCGTTGAACACCAATGTGGATGCTTTGAACACCAATGTGGATGCTTTGAACACCAATGTGGATGCTTTGAACACCAATGTGGATGCGTTGAACACCAATGTGGATGCGTTGAACACCAATGTGGATGCGTTGAACACCAATGTGGATGCGTTGAACACCAATGTGGATGCGTTGAACACCAATGTGGATGCGTTGAACACCAATGTGGATGCTTTGAACACCAATGTGGATGCTTTGAACACCAATGTGGATGCTTTGAACACCAATACTGATAGAAAAGTCATGAGACAATGGAAATAGCACCTACAGATCATGAACGCTCCATTTGGAGATTCCTAAACTGTCTTTACTAAACAAATAATTAAGTGTTACACTTCACGTTATCAAAGTCCACCTTTGCAGAGAGACTGTTGGCATATTGTTCTATGATGTATTAAAAGTTTAAGCTTTCAGCTGCGTCATTTCAAGAGATATCGATCCTGGAAGTTTGATTTCTTCCTTCTTCGTTTCTTTTCCGTCTTAAACTTGAACCAGTAACACATACACTGCTTTATACACATATTACCTAACCTCACCAGGGCTTCTGTATTAGAGCACTTACATCATTCAAATAGACCTTGGTTTAATACAGTCTAATACTGGTTTAATACATTACATTACATTACATTACATTTCATTTAGCTGACGCTTTTATCCAAAGCGACTTACAATAAGTGCATTCTACCGTTTACAACAAGAATCAGAACAAGAATCACGAAGGTACAATTTCGACAAAAAGTTCAACTACAAAGTGCTATCAGTAAGAGCCGTTTCAGTGCTACTAAAGTGCTACTTCCTTTATCCAAGGTATAGTTGGAAAAGATGTGTTTTTAGTTTGCGACGGAAGATGTAGAGACTTTCTGCTGTTCTGATGTCAATGGGGAGCTCATTCCACCATCGAGGAGCCAGGACAGAGAACAGTCGAGACTTTGTTGAGTGTTTAGCTCTCAGTGACGGAGCTACAAGCCGATTGGCAGAAGCCGAGCGGAGCGCACGAGTTGGGGTGTAAGGTTTTACCATGTCCTGGATGTAGACTGGACCAGATCTGTTCGTTGCACGGTACGCCAGTACCAATGTTTTGAAGCGGATGCGGGCGGCCACCGGTAACCAGTGAAGGTCGCGGAGGAGCGGAGTAGTGTGGGTGAATTTCGGGAGGTTAAAGACCAGTCGAGCTGCTGCATTCTGGATGAGCTGCAACGGTCGGATGGCACCAGCAGGTAGACCCGCCAGGAGGGAGTTACAGTAGTCTAGGCGCGAGATGACCAGAGCCTGGACGAGAACCTGTGCTGCCTTCTGGGTGAGAAGTGGACGTATTCTCCTGATGTTGTGCAGCATGAATCTACAGGAACGAGTTGTTGCGGTAATGTTGGCAGTCAGGGAGAGTTGACTGTCAAGGGTCACACCGAGGTTCCTGGCAGTCGGGGTCGGGGCCAAGACTGAGTTGTTGAAAGTAATCGTCAGGTTGTGAGTGGGGGAGACTTTTCCTGGAAGGAAAAGTAATTCCGTCTTGTCAGGGTTAATCTTCAGGTGGTGTGCGGACATCCATTGTGAAATGTCAGTCAGACAAGCAGAGATTCGTGCTGCTATCTGTGTTTCCGATTGTGGAAACGAGAGGATCAGTTGGGTGTCATCAGCATAGCTATGGTAGGAAAAGCCATGCGAGCGAATGACGGAGCCAAGAGAGTTGGTGTACAGGGAGAAGAGGAGAGGACCGAGGACTGAGCCTTGAGGGACCCCAGTAGTGAGAGGACAAGGTTCAGACACAGATCCTCTCCAGGTTACCCGGTAGGTCCGATCACTGAGGTAGGATGAGAGGAGGGAGAGCGCAGTGCCTGAGATACCCAGGTCCTGGAGGGAGGAGATGAGGATCTGGTGGTTCACTGTGTCAAAGGCAGCAGAAAGGTCCAGAAGGATAAGGACAGAGGAGAGAGAGGCTTCTCTCGCAGTGTGAAGCTGCTCTGAGACAGCAAGGAGGGCAGTCTCTGTTGAGTGGCCTGCCTTGAATCCAGACTGGTGAGGGTCCAGAAGGTTGTTCTGGTGGAGGAAGGAGGAGACTTGGTTGAAGATAGCTCGCTCCAGGGTTTTGGAAAGAAAGGGAAGGAGAGAGACAGGTCTGTAGTTGTTGACTTCTGACGGGTCGAGAGTGGGTTTCTTCAGGAGAGGGTTAACTCTTGCCTCCTTCAGAGAGTTAGGGAAACAACCAGTTGAGAGGGAGGTGTTAATTAGATGGGTGAGAAAGGGAAGAAGGTCAGGAGCAATAGACTGGAGGATGTGAGATGGGATGGGGTCAAGGGGGCAGGTGGTTGGGCGGGCAGAGGATACCAAGGTAAGAACTTGGTTGGGGGACAGAGGGGTGAAAGAGGAAAGTGAAGGGGAGGCGGATAATGTTAATGGAGATGTAGTTATGGGCGGGGGATCAGTGAATGAGGAGCGTATGTCATCTATCTTTTTAGTAAAGTAGTCGACAAAGTGGTTCGGTAGAAGGGTGGAGGGAGGAGGAGGACAGGGGGGGTCTAGGAGGTTGGAAAAAATGGAGAAGAGTTTTTTGGGGTTAGAGAAAGAAGATTCAATTCTGGATTGGTAGAACAGGCTTTTGGCTGCAGAGATAGAGGCAGAGAAGGAGGCGAGAAGAGAGTGATAGGCGTGCAGGTCGTCTGCGTGTTTGGATTTTCGCCATTTCCTTTCCGATGCTCGCAAAGTGGCTCTCTGGGCACGGACCGGGTCTGACAACCACGGAGCTGGAGGGGAGTTGAAGACCTTACATGTTGTAAGAGGACGGAGAGAATCAAGAGAGGAGGACAGAGTAGAGAGGAGAGTGTCTGTGGCACAGTTAGGATGCATGAGTGAGAAAGAGTCAGTTGAAGGAAGGGCTGACAGAACAGACGAGGCCAGAGAGGAGGGAGAGAGGGAGCGAATGTTGCGACGGATAGGTGCAGAGTCTGTTGCTGTGGGAGGGTTGTCAGTTCCCAAGAGTGGGAGAGAGTAGGAGATGAAGAAGTGGTCTGAGACGTGAAGTGGAGTTACAGTGAGGTTAGATGTTGCGCAGTTTCTGGTGAAAATGTAGTCAAGATGATTTCCAGCCTTGTGAGTCGGAGGTGAAGGACTGAGTGAGAGAGCGAAGGAAGACAGTAGGAGCACCAGGTCAGATGACTTCTCGGTCTGGATGTTGAAGTCACCTAGAAGAATGAGAGGAGGGCCGTTTTCTGGGAAATTTGATAGGAGGACGTCTAATTCTTCCAAGAAATCTCCCAGGGAACCAGGTGGATGGTAGAGAACAACAATGTTCAGTTGAACCGGATGGGTAACCGTCACAGCATGAAGCTCAAAAGACAGTGGTGTAGACAGTGGAAGCGGGTAGAGAGAAAAACTCCATTTGGGGGAGATGAGTAGACCAGTACCACCACCCCGGCCAGTGGGCCTAGGTGTGTGGCTGAAGGAGAAGGCAGAGGAGAGAGCGGCAGGGGTAGATGTGTTGTCTGGTGTGATCCAGGTCTCAGTGAGAGCCAGGAAGTCCAGAGATTGCTTGATAGCAAAGCCAGAGATGAAGTCAGCCTTGCGGTTAGCTGACTGGCAGTTCCAGAGGCCTCCTGTGACGAGGTGTTGGGTTTGTGTGGAGCGGGTGGGATGAAGAAGCACGGAAGGATTTTGATGCAAGTAAGAACGAGTCCGAGGTCTGAAGTATCTACGAGGTGATATGTACACGGGTATGGGAGGGAAGCACATTTTCACAGGGAAGTGGTAATGCTCAGCCGCCCCCGAAGACTCCAACGAAAGACTCCTAAGTCTTTATTCTCCGAGTCTTGACTCCAACGAAAGACTCCTAAGTCTTTATTCTCCGAGTCTTGACTCCAACGAAAGACTCCTAAGTCTTTATTCTCCGAGTCTTGACTCCAACGAAAGACTCCTAAGTCTTTATTCTCCGAGTCTTGACTCCAACGAAAGACTCCTAAGTCTTTATTCTCCGAGTCTTCATACGATGAGTCTTCGCTGACGCTAAAGCTGACGCTTCAAAGCCACGCCTGCTTCTGTACCGGTGTTAGCGATAATTATCTTCAGCTGAGTTGACTCCGCCCCAGGTCTTTAGTGTGACGGCCACCAATCGAAAGTACTCTGGCTCAGGACAATAGCAGGGTTTCCCTTTAATCAGTGAGGTGAGAGTTTCCCAAGAACAGCTGCTTCTTGCCAAAAGTCAACAAGGACAGGATCTGTTTACCTCAAAAGTAGAAAGTAAAACCAGAGCCTAGTCCCAAGTACAGTAGGATTACAGAAGTACACTTTAACCCTAGCTAGTTCAGTTGCGTTTAAGTCACTTGACCAAAGCAAAGTCCCGGCTCAAACAATTCAGACAGAAATGACAGTACAGATTAACAGTCTACTAGAAATAGTCTAGTAGAGATAGTTCCACAAATAGTAGAACCAATACAGCAAGTACAATAGGATAGGACAATAATACAGTCTAATACTGGTTTAATACTGTCTAATACTGGTTTAATACAGTCTAATACTGGTTTAATACTGTTTATTACTAGTTTAATAGTCTAATACTGGTTTAATACAGTCTAATACTGGTTTAATACTGTTTATTACTGGTTTAATAGTCTAATACTGGTTTAATACAGTCTAATACTGGTTTAATACTGTTTATTACAGGTTTAATACAGTCTAATACTGGTTTAATACTGTTTATTACTGGTTTAATACAGTCTAATACTGGTTTAATACAGTCTAATACTGGTTTAATACTGTTTATTACTGGTTTAATAGTCTAATACTGGTTTAATACAGTCTAATACTGGTTTAATACTGTTTATTACAGGTATAATACAGTCTAATACTGGTTTAATACAGTAATACTGGTTTAAAACAGTTTATTACTGGTTTAATACAGTCTAATACTGGTTTAATACAGTCTAATACTGGTTTAATACAGTAATACTGGTTTAATACTGTTTATTACTGGTTTAATACAGTCTAATACTGGTTTAATACAGTTTAATACTGGTTTAATACAGTCTAATACTGGATTAATACTATTTATTACTGGTCTAATACAGTCTAATACTGGTTTAATACAGTTTAATACTGGTTTAATACAGTCTAATACTGGATTAATACTATTTATTACTGGTCTAATACAGTCTAATACTGGTTTTATACAGTCTAACACTGGTTTAATACAGTCTAATACTGGTTTAATACGGTCTAATACTGGTTTAATACAGTTTATTACTGGTTTAATACAGTTTATTACTGGTTTAATACAGTTTATTACTGGTTTAATACAGTCTAATACTGGTTTAATACTGGTTTAAAACTATTTATTACTGGTTTAATACAGTCTAATACTGGTTTAAAACTGGTTTAAAACTATTTATTACTGGTTTAATACAGTCTAATACTGGTTTTAAACAGTTTATTACTGGTTTAATACAGTCTAATACTGGTTTAATACAGTTTATTACTGGTTTAATACAGTTTATTACTGGTTTAATACAGTCTAATACTGGTTTAAAACTATTTATTACTGGTTTAATACAGTCTAATACTGGTTTAATACAGTCTAATACTGGTTTTAAACAGTTTATTACTGGTTTAATACAGTCTAATACTGGTTTAATACAGTCCAATACTGGTTTAAAACTATTTATTACTGGTTTAATACAGTCTAATACTGGTTTAAAACTATTTATTACTGGTTTAATACAGTCTAATACTGGTTTTAAACAGTTTATTACTGGTTTAATACAGTTTATTACTGGTTTAATACTATTTATTACTGGTTTAATACAGTCTAATACTGGTTTTAAACAGTTTATTACTGGTTTAATACAGTCTAATACTGGTTTAATACAGTCTAATACTGGTTTAAAACTATTTATTACTGGTTTAATACAGTCTAATACTGGTTTTAAACAGTTTATTACTGGTTTAATACAGTTTATTACTGGTTTAATACAGTCTAATACTGGTTTTAAACAGTTTATTACTGGTTTAATACAGTTTATTACTGGTTTAATACAGTTAACAATCCAAATACATCGTTCCCATTTGTACACCAGTGTCATGTTCCATAACATTTAGACAGATACATGCTGATAAATCCTCAGTTATGTAGTGGTCGTGACCCGAGCAGCACCCCAGGGTGCAGCGGTGACGCGCGGCTGTTTCCTCCTGCGGCTGAGAGGTTTCTGCACGAGGTTTTCATACCGTGTGGGATTGGGTTTCCACGGTGACTGAACATCCACACACAGCTGAACAAAAACCTGCCGTCTGTTTCCAGTCAGGAAACATCCAGAATCACAGAACCAAGAGAACCAAGAGAACCAACAGGGAGACAGAGACACAGAACCCACAGAACCCCAGAGAGGCTGCATGGGCCTCAGCTGAGGCCTCAGGTGAATCCCCCCTGAAGCCCCCCCGCTTCTCTTCAGCTGGACGTCCTCACGCTCACCAGAGGAACCAGTCCGGCTCCGAGCCGGTCCCTCTGGTCCCAGAGGAACCAGTCCGGCTCTGATCCCTGTGGGTTTGAAGCCGTGTGGGTCCAGGTCTGCTGGACTTCAACGGGTTTGGTCCTCTGAGGTTTTGGCACGAGGCTGAAACACTGTGATGGCTGAAGTTTGGGAAAGGCATCCGCCTCACCGTCACTCCTCGAGGTGAGAAAACTCTTTTCACTCTTCGGGTGCTTCATCTCCACTTTTACTTCTTAAAGATCAAACTGGATCGCTTGAGTTGTGAGGCGCCGACGAGAGGAACCAAAGATTCTGCAGAAAACATTCAGGTCTGAAGATCTAAACGATGCTTTCTGCAGTTTGTTGCTGCTCATAATGAGAAACATTGATGATGGAAATAGATTATTATTACATTACATTTTGATTATGAGTTATTTGTTGAATTGCAGCTGACATTACTTCAAAAAGAAAAAACTGAAGAAAACTTCTGTTAAAAGCATTCAAGAGAAAACTGAAATGTTTTTTATATCGAGAGGAATTTATTTTAAATAAATGTCGTCCAAAAAGTCCTGAAATATTGTTTTAAATCAAATCTATCTCCAAATAAAATTTGAACAGATTATTGTGGTTTATTGTATTAATGAGACCTTTTTGTATGAAAAGTAAAACTTCAAAGAGAGTTAGAAAGCGTTGGAATATTTAGTTGTTTATTAAAGAAGCTAAATCTGAAAGCGCTGAAATATTTCTAAATATTTTGAATAGATAAGTATTTTTAAATAATATAAACAAATATGTTTTAAGTCTCAGAAACATTGCGGTGTCTATGTGTTTCTTTGGTAAACTGATAATTATAATGATGTATATTAATACTGATTACTGATTTAAAATGATCAAAATGCTCTAAATACATTTAAATAATATATAATGATATTTGTTGATTTAGGAAAATAAAAAATGATCTTATTTCTGTTCCAGTGAGAACTTATACTGCATATTAATGATGATAATTTTAATAATAATGATAATAAATAGAAAATAATATCAATATTAAAACAATTACAGATGAAGAGTTAAGCGACATTTCAGTGAAAACCGAAAACACAAAATATTTGTCAAACAAAACATACTCGCTCATAAATTGAGTTTGAAAAGTTTCTTCTGGGAAAATCAGCACTTAATACGTAATTAATAGATTAGTTAATTTGGACAATAAATGTAACTTCAAGCTGCTTGGTAATAAACATATTACTACTCATACTAATAATAATAACTAAATATTAATTTCCGGAGAAAGTAGTCAGATACACAGAAGTAAAGGTATCATCGGCATATATGATATAGTATAAGTTGATTTTTATATAAATTATACAATATCTAATATCTTATATAATATATAAAATACAATATAATATATATTTTATAGTATATATAATATATATAGATCAACTTTATGACAAAGTTCTTGTAATATTAAATAATAATAATCTGACCAGTCTTATTATCTCAGTAATTAATTAATTCACGACTACATTGAGTCTTAAATCGAGTTTTAAGAAACTTGGTTTCACTTTGTGCGGTTTGAGAAATTTATTTTAATAAATATACTAATAATAATGAAAGTAACGTATAATTGCATCCATTGGAAAATAAAGTACTTAACATTAAAAACAGAGCTGAAGTGTTGAAGGACTTTAAAGGATTTAAATCACATGAATTTATTGCTTTCTTTTTTCAATTGTAATTGAAATAAAAGTGACTTTTAAATACGAGTCAAAGAAACGTGCTGACGAGCTGGGGGGGGTCACGAATATGTCACCTTTTATTAATTACTCTCCTGTGTGGATCTGGTTCATCGTGGTCTTTGTTCTGTGGATCTGGTTCATCGTGGTCTTTGTTCCTGTGGATCTGGTTCATCGTGGTCTTTGTTCCTGTGGATCTGGTTCATCGTGGTCTTTGTTCCTGTGGATCTGGTTCATCATGGTCTTTGTTCCTGTGGATCTGGTTCATCGTGGTCTTTGTTCCTGTGGATCTGGTTCATCGTGGTCTTTGTTCCTGTGGATCTGGTTCATCGTGGTCTTTGTTCCTGTGGATCTGGTTCATCGTGGTCTTTGTTCTGTGGATCTGGTTCATCGTGGTCTTTGTTCTGTGGATCTGGTTCATCGTGGTCTTTGTTCTGTGGATCTGGTTCATCGTGGTCTTTGTTTCTGCAGATCCGCTTCCTGTGGCCCCGACCCTGTTCGTCCTGAGTCCTCTGGGGCCTTCAGGTCTGGAGAGGACGCTTGCTGACCCGCCGGTCCCGGAGGTCTGTCTGGCATCAGGGTTCTATCCGAAGGGAGGGGACCTGGTTCTGAATGGGGGGGGGCTCCGCCTGACCACCACAGACGCCGTCTTGTCCCCGGAGAGGAAGACGTACTTCTACGCCGGATTCAGTGCCCAGAGGATCCAGTCCTGTAAGCTGCTCGGCACCGAGTCCAGAAACCAGAGCGGTAAGATTAAATACATTTATTAAAAATTAAGCAGTAAGAAGATTAAATATACAAAATAAATACTAAAGTAAAGTACAAGTACGTCAAAATGGTACTGAAGTACAGCGCTTGTTTAAATGTACTTAAACTGCACTGAAATATGATGGAGTCACATTCTACACCTTCATACGTGAAATTGTTGTTTTGATTACATGTAACGTGTCATATATAAAGTTCTGATCCCTCATATCAGTCCAGACTGGAGAACCCGGGTCCCAGACTGGAGAACCCGGGTCCCAGACTGAAGAACCCGGGTCCCAGACTGAAGAACCCGGGTCCCAGACTGAAGAACCCGGGTCCCAGACTGAAGAACCCGGGTCCCAGACTGAGCTGAACTGGTACCTGCTGCTGCTGAACGCCGTGAGGCTGATCTTCATCAAAGCCGTGGCCTTCAGTTCCCTCTTCACCATCAGAGCCGTGCTCTTCGGACGCTGACGTCCGATTGGATGAAGCCAGGAGGGACTGCGTCTGATTGGTCGAATGTTTCTGTCTTTCCAAACGCTTTATTCATCCAAAAAAGATAATTTAATTTTGCTGGAATTGGCAGAAAACTACGGTGGCCTCAAAGGACAAAACACACACAATGGGAGGAAAACTTTGCAAATACTAAACACAAACCCTAAAAAAGACTTGCTGAAAGTTAGAAGGGAAACAAATATTGAACACATAACTGGTAAGAAAAAAGTTGCTCCTAAGGAATAATAATGTTGACAAAGGGCATTTTTATTGCTCTCTAAATATATGTAAACAACTCAACTCCAATCAAGACACAAACATCAAAAGTAATAAAACTAAACAAAAGAAAAATCGGCTATAGAACAAATACCAAAAATAATAATAAAAGTGAAAGCACTCACATTTAATGTTACGTTTTGCCTCAACATAAACTATCACATAGAAATGACATGAAGAAGAATGAGCTCTAACTTCAGAAATACAACACATACTAAAACACAAACATCCAGAACTTGAAGTTGTAACAATTCACCCTCAGACTTACGTTAAGGGGAAATGCACAACGCAAAATTAAAAGGAAATGGGCGGATCAGCTGTTAATTATAGCCTTAAATTGCTGCCACTGGTGTATGTAGCACCTTTAACATGACTTACGCTTGGCCAAACAAAACAAAAAGAACGATCATAACGCCAAACAGTCATTTGCAAGTATCAAAGTATATTCATAACTTAAATTCAATGCAACAAAACGACACATACCATACAAACAATTGAGCACAATTCAAACCCCAACAAGCCCAAAGTCCAAAAATAAAGTTCACTGAGCAAATAAATCCCCCCCAAAGTCGGCAAGCAAAGCTCCGCGACGGGCGGAAACGTGACGAGTCGCCGCGTTCACCTGCCCCGTGCTACCTCACCGCGGTCTCCTTAGCGGCTGGCCCAGTGATCCGGCTCCAGCGCAGTCTCTCGGGTGTAATCCATGTAATCCCATTCGGTTACCAGATTCCCATACGAAGCAATCGCCAGGTTACGCCGTCCTGAGGCCTCTGATCGCGCTGACCGCTTCGCCGTGCGTGCGCTCCTCCGACGTCGGACTCCTCACAAACAAAACAACCCCTCGCGTCACTTCCCCCCAGTCACATTTTATACACAAAGGTCAGATAAAAGTAATAATAACAATAACAGAAGATCCAATTTAAACCGGTGTTCCCTCAGGCTGCCGATAATAACTTAACAGTACGGCAATTAAAGTGTAAAGGAAAATAAACAAACATGTTTTCACCTTCACCTGTGCCGTAAACAGAGACAGACATATGCGATCATTACAAAGTATTTGTATAGTATATTGTGGTATTGATTGAGTCAGATTTAATTTCGCAATATCTCTTGTCTTAATTTTTTTAAGCTTTTTTTAAATTAATTTGAGCACATTTCTGTTAACGGTAGTTTTTTCTCTCGTGTGTTTTGTCCTCGAGTGGAAATGAAAATAAAAAAGATATTTCATATCTGTCAGCATATCTTATTCTGCTCTCTAAAATCAATACGTGATTCTAACTGTTTTTATTATTATTAGTGTTTTGTGTTTCTTGATCAGCTGACGAGCTGTGTTCATTCCCTTCTATGGGAGCAAAGCAGTAAAGAACATATCTGTCTTTGAGTTGCTTTGAGCTGAACGTTTGTGAACAACAACAACAACAACAACGTGTGTGTGGCTTGATGCCGTTAGCTTTGAGCCTTCATCCAAACTGAAATCTTGTTTATAATAAACATGGAGTCGCTTTAATTCAGTTTATTGCTTTTTCTGTTTGTGAGCAGGACAGCAAACCAGCTGAGCGACCGGAATAATCTGGAGGTGATTCAGAATATTATGCATCAGATGACGACGTTCTCATAAACACTTCAGCAGAGGGTTGTTTACTTGTTGTGTATTTGTTGTGTATGTGTTGTTTATTTGTCTCCTCTTTGGCCTCGGGACACTCGGAGTGCCTCAGAGATCGATTCTGGGTCCTCCCTGTGTGTGTGTGTGTGTGTGTGTGTGTGTGTGTGTGTGTGTGTGTGTGTGTGTGTGTCTGTGTGTGTGTGTGTGTGTGTGTGTGCGTGCGTGCGTGTGCGTGTGGGTTCATCAGTTGAACCACATTCCAACAGGAAGCTGATAAATATCAAACAGGAAGTGAAGCTCAGTTTCACATCGACAAACTTCTTTGTTCACATTCAGTTGTTTACATCTTTGCTGTTAAAGTCTGGTTTCATACAATGAAATAATTTATTTATGTGATATAATTAAATCTGTGTTTAATGCTTTGTAACTTAAATGTGTTCATGAGAACTGATCAGAAAGAAACTGGTTTGTTGTGTTAGATTCTTTAAATATTGATCTTTTGTTTGTGCAGCTTCTCAGAGCTTATTTCATGCACAAGTGTGACGATCACATTAATTAAATTAGACCACTCATTACACAACACAACTCAAATCAAACTGTCAATATTTATAATTTGTATCCCCCTTAAAAAAAGATCCAAAATCCAAATATGTCGTTTCATAATTCGTCTCATGTTATTTACATTACACCAAATATGTTTGTAGAGATAATGTAGAAATATAATTCAGTTTTTTTAATTAAGTAGATTTATATAAAACAATCAAAGAACATTTATTTGATAAGGCAAGAAAAACAAATAAAAAACAGTTCATCACCGTAATGATGTTTTTATCAACTTAAATTAAAGTCGTCAGATATATTGAGTTAAAACAAAACAAACTCAGGACGCTTCTGGGTTTGATCTCTGAACTGAAGCTCACGACCTCCAGCTGAGCTCCCTAGTGGAGGACGCCACCTGGTGGACCCGAGGGGGACTTCAGAGTCCTCATCAGCTTCCTCTGGTTCTGGTCTCTGTGCTGCAGCGTTTCATTCCTGACGAACCCACACCAGACATCATCATCATCATCATCATCATCATCATCATCATCATAATAATGATTATTGTAGGTGTAGTGTAGGTGATGAGGAGAATCTTGAACTGGATTATTTGCTGGGGAGCCAGTGGAGGTTTTGGAGGACTGGGGTCATGTGATCTCTGGTGGACTGGGGGATCTGGTCTCTGGGGTATCTGGTCTCTGGTGGAGTGGGAGAGCTATATATAGTGTTTTGGGCTGCCCTCTTATGCGTGAAAACGTCAGACGCTTGTATCTCAGACCCACAGCTGAGGGGGAAGGAGTCCTGATATGTCCTGGAGCTCCATTACAACATATCAATGGCCTTCATCACCCTTCATCACCATTGTCCTGCTGGTTGGATTTAGACTCCAGTGACTCGCTGGTGAATCTGCATGTTTGTGTTTGTAGAGACTTCGGCCTCAGGAGGACCCAACGGGCTCAGAGCTGAGAGACGCAGACAGGAAGTCAGACCGTGTTAAGAGACGGTGTGTTGATAATAGTGAAAATAAGAAATGTTTAGTCTGCTTGTATAAACTCTGCTGGAGGCAGAGATTCTGTTCAGTGAAGAAGAGTTGAATATAAAAACACTCCGAGAGGAAGCTGCTGCTTCGAGGCTGCAGGTGAAGTTTGATTCAGAAACGGGTCACATGACTTGTTCTGCTCCTTCCTGTTACAGAAGCTACACCGTTCCTCCTGGAGGAGTTTCTACCTCAGAGGAGAGGAAGCTGAAGAGGTGTCCTGATCACCGGGAGGCTCTGCAGCGCTGACGTCTGAGAAAACCTTTTCAAAGTTGGAGCTGGCGGCTGCACCCATAACTTTAGAGGGTTTGAACTTCACTCAGCTTTTTTCTTTTTCAGTCTTCATTCAACGGAATTGACTTCCAGGAGACACTTGTGATGTTGAGACTGAGGGATGTCGGCCATACGCGAGCTCTACGAGGAAGACGATGATGATGATGGCGACTATGATGATGATGATGACGATGATGATGACGGACTGTGAGTTTCAGATTCTGCTCAGTTGTTGGTCTGTATGCAGATGATGCTGTTCCGTCGCCTGATGATCAGACTTGTCTGTTCTCTGCTTTCCCTCCAAGGTTCAGGATCACAAGGCGTTTGTATTACCTGCTGATGGGTCAGCAGGCTCTGACCCATCAGCAGGCTCTGACCCACCAGTAGGCCTGACCCATTGGTAGACTTGACCCATCCGTAGACCTGACCATCGGTAGACCTCACCCATCAGTAGGCCTGACCCATCAGTAGGCCTGACCCATTGGTAGACTTGACCCATCCGTAGACCTGACCATCGGTAGACCTCACCCATCAGTAGGCCTGACCCATCAGTAGGCCTGACCCATTGGTAGACTTGACCCATCCGTAGACCTGACCCATCCGTAGACCTGACCATCGGTAGTCCTGACCCATCGGTAGACCTGACCATCGGTAGGCCTGCCCCATCGGTAGTCCTGACCCATCGGTAGACCTGACCCATCGGTAGTCCTGACCCATCGGTAGGCCTGACCCATCGGTAGGCCTGACCCATCGGTAGACCTGACCCATCGGTAGTCCTGACCCATCGGTAGACCTGACCCATCGGTAGGCCTGACCCATCGGTAGGCCTGACCCATCGGTAGGCCTGACCCATCGGTAGACCTGACCCATCGGTAGTCCTGACCCATCGGTAGACCTGACCCATCGGTAGGCCTGACCCATCGGTAGTCCTGACCCATCGGTAGGCCTGACCATCGGTAGGTCATCAGAGCTTTCTCTGATTGGCTTGCTTGTTTGTTCAACCACACCTGGTGTGGATCCCTTTGGAGATGCTTGAAAGCGACCTGTGAGCCTTAAGGCCACAGCTGACCAGCCTGAAATGCATTGTGGGATACTGTGAAGACCAGCAAGGACCACGTTTGTTTGGAAGGCGGCCTCGTCGCCTCCGTGAGGTCTTGAGACATGGAGCCTGAAATGGAACCGTCTCTGAAGATGGTGAGTTTCTGTGGATTTCATCAAAATGTGTGAAAACATGAATCTTCTAAGAAAAGACGGAACGCAGATCATCTCACTGAGGTTTAACATTTCACTCTTAGCTCTACGATCAAAGCTGCTTTCTGATAAAGAGAACAAAACACAAGAAAAAGAGAATGAATACACAAGACGAAACAAGTAAATATACACGTTATACAGCAAAGAGTTCTAAGAAGAACAGATATTTGTGAATACAGCATTGTCACAGTATTCATAGTATCAGTATTCGTAGTATTTGTAGTATTCATAGTTTTTGTCCCAGTACTCGTCACAGTGTGAATAATCAGGGAACAGACAGACTTTATTTCAGCAGTGGGACCAAACTGACAGTTGAATCTGGTAAGATTCATATGTATTTCAATTAGATTGCATTAATCAAGTTTATTTAATGTTCATGTTCAATCAGGTTTGTTTCATCCAGTTTCAACCAAAGTGGATGAAACATAGTTTTAGGTCACAGTTTTTCTTTGATTCCTCTCAGTACTATTTGCTTCATGTTGTTGTTGTTGTTGACCTCCAAGCTTTACGATGTCGAGTCCATCTGCAGACTTTTTGTTGAGGGCTCTCATGTTGTGCGACTGTTGGTGGACAAGATAAACTCCTCTTTGGGTCTGGTTCTCTGTTAACGGTTCAGTCCAGTGAGTTATTCTCCTTCTTCTTCTTCTTCTTCTTCTAGTTCTTCTTCTTCTTCTTCTTCTTCTTCTTCTTCTTCTTCTTCTAGACTTATTGAAATATGTTTTTATGGACGAAATCTGGTTCAGAGAGTTTGTGTTATGAAGCTTCTCGTTGTGTGAATGCTGGAAACAAGATGATCTTTGGTAGTGGAACCAGTCTGACCATTGAACCCAGTGAGTACTCATTTTAATTATAAATATTATTTAGTATGAAGCGGCTTAAAAATGACATTTTTCAACATTTATTACAGAGAATTCAGTGACTTTTCTGTAAATTAATGTCAAAATGAACATTTTATTGATAACATTATAAAATAATCCTTTATTATTTATTATTTACAGTATTACAGAAGAAGGTAAAGTGCAAACAAGAGACGTAGTAAAAGGAAACAAGATCAAAACAAGTGTTATAAATAAGCAATAAAAAACAGTAAAGAATCAACAATAACTGAAATATTATATATACAGACAGAATAACTATTATAACTATATTATATATAAATATAATATATTATATAGTACATTTATTTTAATCCAAAAAGTGTCTTATTGGGATTGGAACCCAATCATTCAGGCAAAAGTCTCAATCATACAAATTGGTATTATTATTATTGGTTTAATCTAAAAAATAAAATCTCAATGTTAGAGCGTAAAAATTAAGTCCTTAGTTTTCTAAAAGAAGATTTATTCAGTAGCTCTACTTTGCAGTAAAGATACATTTAATTTAGTAGATATACCTAATTCATTTAAAATAATAATTATATTATTGAAAACTGCAATTTATTTATTTGACTCTTATTTAATTATCAAGACAAAAGTCTAAAATGTTCAAAAATATGTTTTTCCTGAGTGGAGTCTGGATCAGTTTGTGTTGAGGAGCTTCTTGTTGTGTGAATTCTGGAGGGGGAACCAAGATGATCTTTGGAACTGGAACCAGTCTAACCATTGAACCCAGTGAGTAGAAAAACATTTATCATAATTATTTGTTATGAAGCATCATAATTAAACTATACAATGTTTGAATATGTACAAAAATACAATAGCAGATACAATTCCAAAATCCAGCTCCATCCAGTTTTTATGAGTAAAACTGAAGAAATATTGTCTCGATAATAAAATAAAATTCAGTTTAAAACATTTTAATTTGAATAATCAACGTGACAAATAAATCTCAACATTTATGTAGAAAGTAAAGTTTTTAGTTAAAAAAAAACAGCGATGCAGTTTGTGTTCTGGAGCTTCTTGTTGTGGGAATACTGGTTTAAACAACATGATCTTTGGAAATGGAACCAGACTAACCATTGAACCCAGTAAGTACTCATATTAACCAGTAAGTAATCATATTAACAAGTAAGTACTCATATTAACCAGTAAGTACTGCTATTAACCAGTAAGTAATCATATTAACAAGTAAGTACTGATATTAACCAGTAAGTAATCATATTAACAAGTAAGTACTCATATTAACCAGTAAGTACTGGCATTGATCATAAACATTATTTATAGTAGGCGGTTTATTACTTTTACTTGAATACACAAATCTAACATATCTACGATGTTGTGAAATGAAAATGTTGTGTCTCCAAACTTTTATGAATCTAAGGAAATAGTTTTGGGATGAAACCAAAAAAAATGACATTCAGAACAAATATTTAAATAAATTGTTAAAAACATAAGTTGTAGGAATAAAAGCAAAGAATCTCAACTGTGCAGAAACAAAAAGTTATTTGTAAATAGTTAAAAACGTTATTTTTCTACATGAAGTTTGGTTCAGTCAGTTTGTGTTGTGAAGCTTCGTGTTGTGTGAATACTGGAACTCAAAAGATAATCTTTGGGACTGGAACCAGATTAAACGTTGAACCCAGTAAGTACTGCTTTTAACCAGTAAGTACTGCTTTTAACCAGTAAGTACTGCTATTAACCAGTAAGTACTGCTATTAACCAGTAAGTACTGCTATTAACCAGTAAGTAACAAATATGAATTAACCCTACTTGTATTTTACAAACAACATTAAGGCTCATAGAATCTTCACAAAGTTAAGTTAATTAAATACTGATTTATTATAATCAATAAATACATCAAATGAAATACATTTTCATGTGATCATCTTTATTTATAATAATTAAATTCATTAAATAAATTGTTCTATATTTTAGTAAATTCCACAATTGACAACTGATTTATAATATATATTAAAAAGTGATTTCTTTTTTAGTATTGATCAGAATCATGAAAGTATTAATTCAGAACATTAAACATTTGTTCAGAATATACATTTTGCAGTAAAGAGATATTTTATTTGGTAGATATTCAAAATTAACAAAATTATCAACAACTGCAATTTATGTATTTGGCTGTACTTTAATTATTAAGACAAATGTTTGATTTTATTTACTAAAACAGACTCATTAAATCAGCACAAAGTAAAACATTATTTAAATAAAAAGTATTGATGAGATTCATCATGTCATCATAAACATTTAGTTTATTACGTCTCTTCTACAGTAAATACCTAAATGCACATTTTATTTATAATACATATTGATAATCATATTTTTGTAAATTGACTGAAATGTAAAAACAATGTTTTCTGGTTCTGAGTTTATGTCATGTGACTTCTTGTTGTGTGACGAACGTCAATCAAAATAAACTCTTCTTTGGAACTGGAACCAGACTAACTATTGAAACCAGTAAGTACTAAAATACATTATAAATATTATTTACATATGGAGCGTCGTTAAAAACAAACTTTACAGCGTTTAAATGGCAATCAAATAAAACAAAGATCTTCAGGCTGATAAAATTAACACAAAGTCAAGAATAATACTAATAATTCAGTTGATAATGATAATAGAAAATATCACATTTTATTAATAAAATGTATTATATAATAAATACAACATTATTTAAGTAGTTTTCTAAAATGAAGTTTGGTTCAGAGTTTGTGTTGTGGAGCTTCTTGTTGTGTGAATGACGGATTTAAGATTCTCTTTGGAACTGGAACCAGGCTGACCATTGAAACTAGTAAGTAATGATAATGACCAGTAATAACTGGTTGTAAGTATTAACCAGTAAGTACTGGTATTGATATAAACTTTAGTTATTGGAGGCGTCAATTAATTAAAACAACAGAGAAACTTCTACTTGGAAAACCTTTAGTTTTTACATTTTTTTAATCGTAAAAAACATTTTGGGGATAAAACCCCCAAAAGCACATTTAGCTACAACCAATATTTAAATGAGTTTTTTGGAGAGTCTTTAGGTTAAACCACAGAATCTCTACGTTTTCGTTATTTGTAATTTATAATTAGTTTTGAATAGAAATAATATATATTTTTTAACTGGCATGTAAACAATGTTTTTCTGAATGGAGTTTGGTTCAGTTTTTGTTCTGAAGCTTCTCATTGTGTGAATACTGGATACAAGATGATCTTTGGAAATGGAACCAGATTAACCATTGAAACCAGTAAGTTGTAGATTATTCATACTAATTATATGAATATTTTTATAAACAAACTTCACTTTTTGATTTATTATTTAAACAAAGTTAGAATAGAAGATAAGAAATGTAGAAAACGGTTTTATCTGGACTCATTAATTATAATTATCAAATACATCAATCAGAATAATCTATGTATATGTACTGAAATGCATCATAAATATTATAGATGGAGCATATTTAGAGTGAAAAGTTAAAGGTTTTACTAGATATAAACAAAACCTAAGAAGAACAAACTAGAGCATCATATTTATTCATAATATAAATAAAAAGTACAAATAACATCTTATTGATTGGACGAGAATCATTCAGACTAAAGTATTAAATGTAAAATGAATGATTTTCTGAGTGAAGTTTGGTTCAGTTTGTGTTCTGGAGATTCTTGTTGTGTGAAAACTGCAAATAAGTAAACTGGAACCAGACTAACCATTGAAACCAGTAAGTACTGAGCTAAAATATTATTAATATGGGGCTAAAATAATATTAAAATGGGGAGAAAATATTATTAATATGGAGTTAAATATTATTAATATGGGGCTAAAATATGATTTATATGGGGCTAAAATATTATTAATATGGGGCCCAAAGTACAAAATATTTCAGTATCATCGGTGAAACACTTGTATTTCTACATGTCAATATTTTATCTGGATCAAGCTGCTGTTTCGTTGTTATATAAAGATCTAAAATGATTTTTAATCATAATCAACGTCTCTGCTTTTAATATTACATAAATGTAAAAACTGTGTTTTTCCCAATGGAGTCTGGTTCAGAGAGTTTGTGTTGAGGAGCTTCTCGTTGTGTGAATACTGGAACTAAGATTATCTTTGGAACTGGAACCAGACTAACCATTGAAACCAGTAAGTACTGATATAGATCATAAATATGAATCATAGGAAGATACTTTAAATGCAAACTTTACTTGTGTTTTTCACAGAAAGCCAGAGTGGAAGACAGATGAGTTTATAAATATGAAAGAAACGCATCATTAACCACTTTGTTCAGAATCTGTACTTTAGAGTAAAACATAAAATATACACATTATTTATTATAAACATCTATTGTGCCAGTATCTTTAATGAAAACAGCAACCTATTTTTATGAACATAATTTCAATTATTTTCATCCATAAAAGTTTCAAATGTAAAAACAATTATGTTTTAAGGGATGTTTGGTTCAGTTTGTGTTCTGAAGCTTCGTGTTATTACATTACATTTCATTTAGCTGAGGCTTACAAAGCGACTTACATGATATACAGTAGACCGTAGTGTTATCCAGTGAGCAGCGTCCTGACATCGCTCCAAAATATTAGATGCGAAATAATCAATTAAAATATTAGATCAAAAATAATAATTGACATGTGGCTCAATAAATCAGAAGCTGTTTTTTTAAAGATGCTTTTATTAAACTAATAGGTTTTAAGATTGTTTTGATCATTGTATTCATACAAGAATATAATCATAAATACTTCAATAAATGTAGATATTTGGAATAAGATAAGGACAATTAACTTTTATATATATATATATATATATATATATATATATATATATATATATATATATATATATATATTCCTGAATGGAGTTTGGTTCACTGGGTTTGTGTGATGGCGCTTCGTGTCGTGTGAATACTGGAGGTGGATATAAACTCATCTTTGGAAGTGGAACCAGTTTAACCATTGAACCCAGTGAGTACTGAAATACATCATAAATATTATAGATGGAGCATATTTAATCGATAGATTCTAGAAACCAGAGCGACGTATAATTTAATCTTCAAAAGGAAAAACAAAAACACATCTAACTAAAGTCCTGAAATCACAAATGTCTGAGAAAATCTAAAAAGTTGATATTTTGAAGATAATATTTCAAACAATATTTATCTAAGAACAACATGTTATATATATATATATATATATATATATATATATGTATATAATATGTGATAGTTATATGATAGTTTATGTTATATAGTTTATATGATAGTTTATGTTATAAAGTTTATGTGGTATAGTTTATGTGGTATAGTTTATGTGATATAGTTTGTGGGCGACTGTGTCTCAGTGGTTAGCAAGTCTGTCTTTCAATCAGAGGGTCGGTGGTTCGATCCCCGGCTCAGCCAGTCCATGTCGTTGTGTCCTTGAGCAAGGTGGGCGACTGTGGCTCAGTGGTTAGCAAGTCGGTCTTTCAATCAGAAGGTCGGTGGTTCGATCCCCGGCTCCGGCAGTCCGTGTCGTTGTGTCCTTGAGCAAGACACTTAACCCTCATTGCTCACCGTTGCTGTGTCTACGGTCTACTGTATATCATGTAAGTCGCTTTGGATAAAAGCGTCAGCTAAATGAAATGTAATGTAATGTAATGTAAAAGACACTTAACCCTCATTGCTCACCGTTGCTGTGTCTACGGTCTACTGTATATCATGTAAGTCTCTTTGGAGAAAAGCCTCAGATAAATGTAATGTTAGGTTTTATGTGATATAGTTTATGGTAGGTTTTATGTTATAGAGTTTATGTGATAGAGTTTATGTTAGGTTTTATGTTATAGAGTTTATGTGATAGAGTTTCGTGTTGTGTGAATTCTGGAGCTTACCGGCTGATCTTCGGCTCGGGGATCAGACTGAACGTTGAAGCCAGTAAGTCAGTTAGATTTGTTTTATTTCCCTATTTTATATTTATTTCATAAAATATTTATCTTTAATTACAGGTTGTAACAAGCAGATAATAGATAATTAATTAGGAAAATAAAGAGTTAATAAAGTCCTGAGGATATTATTTCACCACATTTTATCCTAAATGTTGTCTTTCATAAACAAAGAACACAATCAGTAGTAGGGGCGACTGTGGCTCAGTGGTTAGCAAGTCAGTCTTTCAATCAGAGGGTCGGTGGTTTGAATCCCGGCTCCGGCAGTCTGTGTCGTTGTGTCCTTGAGCAAGACACTTAACCCTCATTGCTCACCGTTGCTGTGTCTACGGTCAACTGTATATCATGTAAGTCTCTTTGGATAAAAGCCTCAGCTAAATGTAATGTAGTTATTGTTCAGATCACATCTTCTGTGTGACTCTGACTGGAAACAACAAAGTCCTTTTTGGAGAAGGAACTAAACTGACTGTGGAGAGCAGTGAGTATTAAGATTATATATGTTTTATGGTTTGGATGTTTTAAACATTAAGTTTAAATGTCCTCATGTGGCTATATTTCAGCACAAAGTTATTGAGAGTTCATTCAATATTTTTATTGGAACTACAAATTTCCTTTCACTCACATATTGACTCACATATTTCCATTTCTAGTATTTGGTTCTTTTTGAGGAAAATCTTACATTTGGGACATATTTTGTCTTTATTAGAAAATGTAAAGTCCAGAATTAGCAAACAGCTAAATGTATCTAAAAAAACAACTGTTTGCAGATGATGTGATGATATATATATTATGTGTATATATAATTAAATGTTTAATATATATTCAAACAGTGTGAGCTCTGTAGTTATTGTTGAGGGCAGATGTACTGTGAGACTGGGACAGGAATCCAAAAACTAATTTTTGGTGGAGGAATACAGTTAACTGTTGAGTCCAGTGAGTATTATTCGAACTTGTACACAGACGAGTATTATTAGATATTAAACAGTCAAAAGATATTTCACATTTTATCTGCCAAAACACAAATGCCTAAATGTTAAACTCCAAATATTTAATCTCTATGAGGACAAACCAGAAAGCACTTGACTGATTTTAATCAACTATTCCCTCACAAATACCTCTCAATATGTATTATATAGTATATTTATATAGCCTGATCCTTGTGTCTACAGTCTACTGTATATCATGTGAGTCGCTTTGGATAAAAGCCACCAACTTGACGATAAGCTAAAAAGAACAAATAATTACACTTGATTCAAAACTTTAGAGTTTCAAACTGAGCCAAAACTTTTAACAATTTATAAAACGTAAACAATTTGCAGATGATGTGATCCTATAAGTTAGAAAAAGGCCCCTAAATTAATTTAAAAAGGATGTTATTACATTGTTTTTGTGTATCTGGGATGAAATATTGTGATAATATTTTTTAGTTGTAAAGCAAACAGATGCAGTTCCACCAAAAGGGTGAAACAATTAATTATTGTTCCGAATGGTCAATGAAATGACTCAAGTTCAACCTTATTGTTCTTTTTATATTCACACAGATAGAATTTAAGTCCTTTCTAACTTTTCAAAAAATATGTTTGTCAGAGTGTAACCTAAGTTAAAGTACCTGTAAGTTAAAGTACCTGGAAAATAAAGTACCTGTAAGTTAAAATACCTGTAAGTTAAAGTACCTGGAAATTAACGTACCTGTAAGTTAAAGTACCTGTACTGTATTAAAGTATGTGTAAGGTAAAGTACCTGGAAGTTAAAGTACCTGGAAGGTAAAGTTAGAATCTTGTCTACATGAAACACAAATAAGTAATTTATATGAGCCATAAGCTGTGGTTATTCATACTATGAAACCTAGTAAATTACCCTTTTAGGACAACACATTGGAATTATTTTAACACTATTTAATTGCCATAATTATGAATTGATTTAGTGTAGCTGTATGAGCTGTTATTGAGCTGTTATTGAGCTGTTTTTGTTATTGAGTTTTTATTGAGCTGTTATTGAGTTTTTATTGAGCTGGTTATTGAGCTGTTATTGAGCTGTTATTGAGCAGGTTATTGAGCAGGTCATTGAGCAAGTTATTGAGTTGTTATTGAGCTGTTATTGAGCTGTTATTGAGTTGTTATTGAGCAGTTTATTGAGCTGTTATTGAGCTGTTATTGAGCAGTTTATTGAGCAGTTTATTGAGCTGTTATTGAGCTGTTATTGAGTTGTTATTGAGCTGTTATTGAGCTGTTATTGAGCAGTTTATTGAGCTGTTATTGAGCTGTTATTGAGCTGTTATTGAGCTGTTATTGAGCTGTTATTGAGCTGTTATTGAGCAGTTTATTGAGCTGTTATTGAGCTGTTATTGAGCTGTTATTGAGCAGTTTATTGAGCTGTTATTGAGCTGTTATTGAGCTGTTATTGAGCAGTTTATTGAGCTGTTATTGAGCTGTTATTGAGCTGTTATTGAGTTGTTATTGAGCTGTTATTGAGTTGTTATTGAGCTGTTTATTGAGCTGTTATTGAGCTGTTATTGAGCTGTTATTGAGCTGTTATTGAGCTGTTATTGAGCTGTTATTGAGCAGTTTATTGAGCTGTTATTGAGCTGTTATTGAGCTGTTATTGAGCAGTTTATTGAGCTGTTATTGAGCTGTTATTGAGCAGTTTATTGAGCTGTTATTGAGCTGTTATTGAGCTGTTATTGAGTTGTTATTGAGCTGTTATTGAGTTGTTATTGAGCTGTTATTGAGGTTCTTGTTGAGCTCTGATCCGCAGTGTGACTTCTGCTTCAGGAAGTTTTAAACTTCTGTTTGGAGAAGGAATCAAACTAACTGTAGAAACCAGTAAGTGTCAATAATTCATATATTAAAAACATATAATTGTGAGGAAAACAATTGTCCAAAATATTTTTTATTGTTAACATGCTCCAATATTTTTGTTAACACAGGTTATATTAGTATAGTTTATATTAACACAGTTTTGTTAACAAACTATATTAACATATTGTTGTTAACATAGTTTTAGTTAAAATATTTTTGTTAACATAGTTTATATTCACATTTTTTGTTAACTGGGGTAATTAGTGATAATTTGGAGTCTGTGCAGTAATTGTTGAGCTCTGATTCGCTGTGTGACTTCAGGAGCAAACCAGAAAATCTTTTTTGGAGAAGGAATCAAACTAATTATAGAAACCAGTGAGTATCAATAATTTACTTTATTAGATCAAATTAATTAACATATTTCTGTTGGCTGTTTATGCTAAAAGGTTTATTTGGTATTGACACAAATTAAAATTAAGCAAGTTGTGGCCGCCCGATTTATTGATACATTTTGACGACAATACTGTAACATTAAACGTTATTTAGAAGAGTGCTCATCATATTTTAAGGCGATCAGATGATGATAAAAGTGTTCATATGTTTTTTGGCATTATTTAAGTAATTAGCTTAATGTTGACATATTATATATTATATATGAAACAGCCAAATATGTCTCAAAATACAAATATAATACAATACAGTTGTTTGTAGATGATCAGTTTATTACACATCAGTTATTGATCATAGCAGAAACATTGTGTGACTGATTCTGGAGCAAGGAAGATAGTTTTTGGGAAAGGAGTACAACTAACTGTCGAGGCCAGTGAGTATATATTATATCACATATATATATATATATAGAGAGAGAGAGAAAGGAGTACAACAATGAATTATTGTTCCGAATGGTCAATGAAATGACTCAAGTTCAACCTTATTGTTCTTTTTATATTCACACAGATGGAATTTAAGTCCTTTCTAACTTTTCTAAAAATATGTTTGTCAGAGTGTAACCTAAGTTAAAGTACCTGTAAGTTAAAGTACCTGGAAAAAAAAGCACCTGTAAGTTAAAATACCTGTAAGTTAAAGTACCTGGAAATTAAAGTACCTGTAAGTTAAAGTACCTGTACTGTATTAAAGTATGTGTAAGGTAAAGTACCTGGAAGTTAAAGTACCTGGAAGGTAAAGTTAGAATCTTGTCTACATGAAACACAAATAATTAATTCAGATGAGCCATGAAAAGATTAATTTTGGGATACTGTATTTGTGTGGATATAACAGGCATTTTATATAAGTTGTAAACATTGAGTCATTTTCTACTCAATAAGCCAGTAAGCTGTGGTTATTCATACTATGAAACCTAGTAAATTACCCTTTTAGGACAACACATTGGAATTATTTTAACACTATTTAATTGTCATAGTTATGAATTGATTTAGTGTAGCTGTATGAGCTGCTATTGAGCTGTTATTGAGCTGTTTTTGAGCTGTTATTGACCAGTTTATTGAGCTGTTATTGAGCAGTTATTGAGCTGTTATTGAGCTGTTATTGAGCTGTTATTGAGCTGTTATTGAGCAGTTTATTGAGCTGTTATTGAGCTGTTATTGAGCAGATTATTGAGCTGTTATTGAGCAGTTATTGAGCAGTTTATTGAGCTGTTATTGAGCTGATATTGAGCAGTTTATTGAGCTGTTATTGAGCAGGTTATTGAGCTGTTATTGAGCTGTTATTGAGTTATTGAGCAGTTTATTGAGCTGTTATTGAGCTGTTATTGAGCAGTTTATTGAGCTGTTATTGAGCTGTTATTGAGCAGTTTATTGAGCTGTTATTGAGCTGTTATTGAGCTGTTATTGAGTTGTTATTGAGCTGTTATTGAGCCGTTATTGAGCTGTTATTGAACTGTTATTGAGCTGTTATTGAGCTGTTATTGAGCAGGTTATTGAGCTGTTATTGAGCTGTTATTGAGTTGTTATTGATCAGTTTATTGAGCTGTTATTGAGCAGTTTATTGAGCAGTTTATTGAGCTGTTATTGAGCTGTTATTGAGTTGTTATTGAGCTGTTATTGAGCTGTTATTGAGCAGTTTATTGAGCTGTTATTGAGCTGTTATTGAGCTGTTATTGAGTTGTTATTGAGCTGTTATTGAGCTGTTATTGAGCAGTTTATTGAGCTGTTATTGAGCTGTTATTGAGCTGTTATTGAGTTGTTATTGAGTTGTTATTGAGCTGTTATTGAGCTGTTTATTGAGCTGTTATTGAGGTTCTTGTTGAGCTCTGATCCACAGTGTGACTTCTGCTTCAGGAAACTTTAAACTTCTGCTTGGAGAAGGAATCAAACTAACTGTAGAAACCAGTAAGTGTCAATAATTCATATATTAAAAACATAGAATTGTTAAAAATGTTTTAGCTGTTTATGCCAAAAATGGGATTTATACAAAGTAAAGCAAATATGTGAGGAAAACAATTGTCCAAATATTTATTATTGTTAACATGCGCCAATATTTGTGTTAACACAGGTTATATTAGTATAGTTTATATTAACACAGTTTTGTTAACAAACTATATTAACATATTGTTGTTAACATAGTTTTAGTTAACATATTTTTGTTAACTGGGGTAATTAGTGATAATTTGGAGTCTGTGCAGTAATTGTTGAGCTCTGATTCGCTGTGTGACTTCAGGAGGAAACGTGAAAATCTTATTTGGAGAAGGAATCAAACTAATTATAGAAACCAGTGAGTATCAATAATTTATTTTATTAGATCAAATTAATTAACATATTTCTGTTGGCTGTTTATGCTAAAAGGTTTATTTGGTATTGACACAAATTAAAATTAAGCAAGTTGTGGCCGCCCGATTTATTGATTGTGTTCATATGTTTTTTGGCATTATTTAAGTAATTAGCTTAATGTTGACATTATTATTATTATTATATATTATATATTAAACAGCCAAATATGTCTCAAAATACAAATATAATACAATACAGTTGTTTGTAGATGATCAGTTTATTACACATCAGTTATTGATCATAGCAGAAACATTGGTTCTTGAGCAGCAAGCTGGAAGATCATTTTTGGGAAAGGAGTACAACTAACTGTCGAGGCCAGTGAGTATATATATATATATATATATATATATATAAAGGAGTACAACTAACTGTCGAGGCCAGTGAGTAACTATCGAGGCCAGTGAGTATATATATATATATATATATATATATATATATATATATATATATATATATATATATATATATATATACATATACATATATATAAAGGAGTACAACTAACTGTCGAGGCCAGTGAGTATATATATATATATATATATATATATATATAAAGGAGTACAACTAACTGTCGAGGCCAGTGAGTAACTATCGAGGCCAGTGAGTATATATATATATATATATATATATATATATATATATACATATACATATATATAAAGGAGTACAACTAACTGTCGAGGCCAGTGAGTATCGTGAAGATTTCATATTCATTATTATTCTATATTAGCTCAAGCTTTGTAGTCGCATAGGATGAAATACTTCAAACTAAATGAACATCTCAGCACATATTTATTGAATTATTTTATTAATCATGGTGAAAGTTAATGTCACATAATGTAAAATATGAATTTCCTTCAGCAGCTCAACAAACACAAAGTTAAGTAATAACAATAACTCTTCTCTAAATGACTTGATTGGTCGAGAGAAAGCGGTGCAAATCTTTTGTTGACCAAAAACTCAACAGGATAAATACATCCAATATTTTTACAATAGTTTAGAGAAAATATTCTTATCGAATGTGAAGATACTAATAGACCACTTTAAGCTCGGTTTATGCTCGACATTCAGAGAGAGACGTTAAACCCAGGTGTGACAATCATCTGTGAAAGAGTTAAATAAATGTTTTAATGTTCATAATGAATATTTAAATACATGCCTCCATTGTACTTGTCTCATACCCATAACCGGTGGTGTATTATGCTTTTACTTTCATATTATTATTATAAATATTGTTTTATTATGTATCATACATTCAGTCTGTTTACCAGCACTAGTCCGTCTAGAGGATTCTGTGGTTGGATTCCTCTCAGTGTGACTCGCTCTGCAGACAAACTCCTCTTTGGCTCTGGCACTAAATTAACAGTTGATTCCAGTAAGTATAATATATACAGATAAAAGGTCTTTTATCAAACTGGTAGCACTAAAAGAAAGATGTACCAGTTTCTTCTGTTTAAAAAGACACTTGTTACTGATGAACTTCTGTAGCCATATATATATATATATATGGTGTGCCGTCAGGGCCAGCTAACCCTTCTCTGCTGGCCTAATCAGAATCACAAATTTATAGTATATATTATATAACATCATTGACCTTGTTTCTCATCGTGTGCGTTTGGAAACTCAAAATGTGTCTTTGGTTCAGGGACATAACTGAGAGTTGGCTCAAGTAAGTTATTTGAGTTATTCTATGATGTACATATATGTATTATATATGTACATATGTATGTATATATATATATTTGTATATATGTACATGTACATTCATTGATCTTGGGGTTCATGTAGTTGCATTTCTTGTGTGGCTGGTAATTCGAATACAAAGCTCATCTTTGGTTCTGGTAGCAAAGTTATAGTTGGATCCGGTAAGTTATTTAATTTGGTAATTAATGTGTAAGAAATGATGTTGGATTGATCGTTACACTCGTAAATTCAGCATTTTTCACTTAGTAGAGATACAAACTCATCTTTAGTGGTGGGTCAAAACTGATGGTTGGCTCAAGTACGCTCAGTTCCATGATAAACACATACATAACTGAATAATGTCTGTATGGTATATGGTGTAGAGTCCAGAGACTCGTGGAGTGTGTGAACGCTGGACTGAAGCTCCTCTTCAGCTCTGGAACAACTCTACAAGTAGAAGCCAGTAAGAGAAAACAGACATATTTAATGGTGTAGTTGTTGAAAAACAAATAAAAGTCATCATAAGTGTCTGTGTTAAGATTAGATTAGACGGGTTAAACAGACTGAAACTGGTCTGAACTTTCCTGTTAAAACAAGACATTTATGGATTTAAGGAGTTAGATATGACAACAATCTAAAAAAGTGCTCATAATCAGTAAGCAATGCTGTCATTTTATATTTTGGTCTGAACTGATGGAAACGTTTTCCTAAATATCACGTTTTTGCAGATGATGTAACGTACTTCATCACAGAGTGAAATGTACAGAATCTTTAATATGTAGAGATTAAAGTGGCTTTAATTACTTAGAAAGGAGGCAATGAATGCTTCGGCAGTTGTTGTAAAACTATTTTAATCCTCCATCATATCAACTGCCTTAAGACCTTCATTTGGTTTGGCACAAGATCCAAGGAGAAATTTGATTGAAGCATAAATTTGAGAGTAGTTTTAGGAATGTTTTCTGTAGTGGTAAAAAAGAAAAGAGAAACTGCCACACAAAACATCCTGTATTGTTATATATCATATATATTATATATCATGGGGCGACTGTGGCTCAGTGGTTAGCAAGTCAGACTTTCAATCAGAGGGTCGGTGGTTCAAACCCCGGCTCAGCCAGTCCATGTCGTTGTGTCCTTGAGCAAGACACTTAACCCTCATTGCTGCTGTGTCTACGGTCTAATGTATACTGTATATCATGTAAGTCTCTTTGGATAAAAGCGTCAGCTAAATGTAATGTAATGTAATATCATATATCCTATCAGGTGTAAACTGATTAGTTTCTTCTTTATCAGCAGTAAATTAACGTTTTGATCATTTATAGTTTTTAAAACCGGCAAACAGATACAAAATAAACATGTGCAATAATTAATAAAAGTAATTTAACCTCTAACCTAATTGTGTAATATATAGTAGTGGTATATTACAATATACTATTTACTGCTAATAAATAACATCTTTGAGTTTACATAAATGTTGTCCACAAAAATATTAGTCCAGGTTATATTTTAACATAATTTCTGTTATTTCTTCTCAGTTGTTAGAGTCGACGGTTATTGTTGAGCTTTCAAGCAAAGTGTGAATAGTAACAACGTGAAAATTATTTTTGGGTCAGGAATTCAACTGAGAATTCAAACATGTGAGTAGAAAGTTTTATCAAAAGCTATTTTAACTTATTATTTTTATTTACTCTTAACAAACAACAGGACCAATTTTCACATTCCAATGTTATTCTACACAATTCTTTAGTTTATAAGTACTGTTATATTAAATATTTCTTAAATATTCCCATCACAAGTAGAGTCTGGATAAATTCAAATTAAGAGGTTATATATTTTATCAGTCTTCTAATTTGCTCAGTTGCTATTTACACTTAAATACAAAATACTTTAAAAACTCAAAATATTCTACAATATTTAAATCATACTCGTACGATTCCACATACATCCTGATGGACCTCAACTTAAAGTCTCATTTAGTAGCAAACTGATATTTACAGATATCACCTCTTTGTTCTGCAACATTCTCTCCATATAAAACTCACCGTTGTGACTAATCGTTGTATTTAATTAATAAAGTGTGAGCGTGTTTCGTGCCAACGCTGAGTGTTGGTAACGAATCAAAATACACGTCCAAACTCATAAGTTAAATCAATTTAAATAAATATACATCTAACAGCAGTCATCTGTGTGTGATTACTGTAATTATTATAATTATTATAACCAATCAGAATGACATGTCCTCTTGTGCCGTGACTGATGGATCAATATGAACAGGAACAGAAGTTTTATTTTTAATATACTTAATGGTTTAATTATGGTTAAATGTATTGAAATGATGAATACTTTAGTTTTTAACAATACTTACAATATTTGAAGAGCACTTATGCCTTCACTTAAACTATACTACTAATATTATTAGTATACTAGTACAAATATAATGTTAATATTCAAAAGCTAAACTATGTTATGTGCTTTGTTGCACTTTTATTGCATAAAAAAAAATTAAGCATATACTGAAATTAGCATATACTGAAATAAAAAAATAATACAAATACAGAAACTATAAGATTATTGTACATGTACACTAAATACTGCACAACACAATACACACTTTGTTAAATGTATTACACAACTACACAAAACATTTTGAAAATTTTAACAAAACTTAAGTTTTTAACAAAATATTGAAAGTGTATAAAACATACAAACTTTACTTGAGAGTCAAAGTGAAGAAACTTGTGACGTCGGTGTTGCTGCTCGTCAACGTTTCAGCTGATCAAATATCATAATAGCTGATCAAATATCATAATAGCTGATCAAATATCATAATAGTGAGAATGTCGAAAACAACTTTGACATCTTTCTCCGGAGTCGTGTGATTTGGGATTATTATATCTGAACTATTAATACTGAGTTTTAAATGCTGGCGTGCGGAGGTTTCAGTGTTTCATGCACAGTGAGGTGAACGTGACACAGAGTTCTATTAATAATAGTATTAATGATAATACTGTCGATAGGTATTGATGAGTCCTCCTGTGTTTTCAGACAGTGAGGACGAGCCGTCCTTCTACAAGCTGACAGACGGCAACGAGTCGCTCTGCTTGGCCGCCGACTTCAGCAAATCCAAAGCAGCAAAGGAGAAAAAACCCGTCTTTAACAAAACCGCCGCCGCCCAGATCAACGAGATCTCTCTGTACAACCAGGTGGCTTTGTTGTCTGAAGGGTCTGACGATGACAAGTGTGAGGAAGGTGAGTCTGATTTCATCACCTTCAACACGAGAATAAAGGTCCGAACTTCAGCTTTAAAGGCTGTTTGAATATGTGGAACCATATTCACTCGTTGGGTCCAATGTCTTTCAGGTGGACCTGGACCTAAAGCGTGTGGGGTCACTCTGGAACAAGGTATGTAATGATCCACCTGAACAGCTGTTACTCTGCTGGTGTTGAGTGTTCATCTTCATCATGATGATGAGGATGATGGTGATGGTGGTGATGATGGTGAGGATGAGGATGATGGTGGTGAGGATGAGGATGAGAATGATGTTGATGTTGATGGTGATGATGATGGTGATTATGGTGATGGTGATGATGATGAGGATGATGATGATGATGATGATGATGATGATGATGATGATGATTGCAGATCCAAAGGTGAACATGGTGTCTCTGACCATCCTGGGCCTCCGGCTGCTCTTCCTCAAGACCATCGTCTTCAACGTGCTGATGACCCTGCGGCTGTGGATCAGTCAGTGTGAGTACTATATAGATTAATATATATATATATATATATATAAATATATAGAACATATAACATCAGTCAGTGTGAGTACTATATAGATTAATATATATATATATATATATATATATATATATATATAAATATATAAATATGTAGAACATATAACAACAGTCAGTGTGAGTACTATATAGTTAAATAAAGAACATGAACATTTCAAAAACTTATTTCAGCAGCTTAAAACTATTTGTAAACACTTGAAATGTTTTAATAATAAAAGCATGCCATAGTATTTTATTTTCATGCAAATACATCATTTTATAGTTTTTATTAGGGATGCAACGATACCATTTTTTACAAACCGATACGATACCGATATTTTTATTTGTGTACTTGCCGATACCGAGTACCGATACCGATACTTCTTAGATTTGGTCTCCATGAAAGTGCAATTAATTTGGAGGCAGATTTTATTTTATCCTCTGCAGATTATGTCAAGCCTATAGTACAAAATTAACAGAAGGCTATCCCAAGCTTTAAACTTCTTGTGGAAGTCCCTCTAATGTCGGACCATAAAACGCCCCGTGTCCGGGTTCATAATGTAAGCGATAATATTAGGGATCGAGCAATTATATAGGAAGCTGTGTTGCAAGTTATGTTTCCGGTGCTTTTATTGTGGAGGGAGAAACGGAAAGGAAAAGAGTGGAATTGTGGGATATACGTGTGTGAAGGAGATAAAAAAGTGGTTCAAGTTACCCTGCAGCGTGTTTTCATTTTATTAGAATTACAAATATAGACACACAACAGACACTCGGCTACAATAATATCATCCGTAGCCGCACAACAGCGTCTGAATGAGGCCGCTGCCAGCGCTACTTCAGGTGGATCAGCAGCCGTTTGATTCAAACCGGCAGGACGGCGGTGATGACGCGCAGAGCTTCTCAATTATAGATGTATTAAATATGGAAAATTTCAACTCTCGCGTCTAACGTGCCGCCGGCGTAAATTTGCGTCTGTCGCAACCACACGCGTCTGTGCATAGACTTTACATGTAATCTGGTCGCGCGAAACATTTGCGTCGCGTTGGGACGGACTGATTACAAGTAACTCCGGGGCTGTCAGCCACTAACAAGAGCACTAATATGAGCACTAATATGTCATACACACGTATGCAACACCGGTTAATAAGCACAATATCGATAAAGTCTTGTATTGTACTCGCGTCTCACTTTTCTCCTGTCTATTGAAAGAAGTGAGCGCTGCGTAGCGAGGATCCAAGATGGCGGCTCCAGATTCTGCTGTTGAGACAAACTGGCCATCTGATTGGACGGCAAAACCTTGGATAGCGTGATTGGCTGCTCAGAAGTTGAGACTGTTGAGACAGTTGAGACAGAGAAGAGTGTCTCCGGCTCCGCCACGGGGTTGCTTCTCCACAAAGCGCGACCAGTTTGTTGTAGTGAAATACTGTTGAGTGAGTATCGGTTCTTGGTATCGGCCATTGAAACCGATGCGAGTACGAGTATTTAACGCAGTATCGACCACCGATACCGATCCCGGTATCGGTATCGGTGCATCCCTAGTTTTTATACTCTAATAATTTGCTGGGACAGTTGCGCCAAAACATAACACTGAATATGTTTTATATAATTCAATTATATATGTCATGAATTGATAAAACATTTTTTAAAGGATACAAAAATATGCATGTCATGTCATTGACCCATATATATATATATATATAAATATGTAGAACGTATAACATCAGTTAGTGTGGTACTATATATATATATATATATATATATATATATATATATACATAAATATGTAGAACATATAACATCAGTTAGTGTGGTACTATATATATATATATATATTTATATATATATATATATACATAAATATGTAGAATATATAACATCAGTTAGTGTGGTACTATATATATATATATATATTTATTTATATATATATATATATATACATAAATATGTAGAATATATAACATCAGTTAGTGTGGTACTATATATATATATATAAATATGAATTAATTCTGTGTTTTTCTGTAAACGTCTTGATGAAGCAGAAATTCACTGATTCACATTTTCTGTTTAACTTTCTGTGATTTTCATGAAGAACGATTATAACATTTTATGAACATTCATTAAATATTGTTTTTCATGTTTTATTTTGCAGAAACTCGGTGGAGTTTCACCAGAAGATGATGTCATTGACTCCACGATGCCGTCGCTCGGCTTCGTTTCTTCTTTCGTCTGTTTCATGAATATAAATATCATATTAATTAATGTGTTCATGTGTTCATGTGTTCATGTGTTCATGTGTTCATGTGTTCATGTGTTCATGTGTTCATGTGTTCACGTAGTCATGTGTTCACATGTTCATGTGTTCATATGTTCACATGTTCATGTAGTTAGTCTTGTGTTCATGTGTTCATATGTTCACATGTTCATGTGTTCATGTAGTCTTGTGTTCATGTGTTCATATGTTCACATGTTCATGTAGTCATGTGTTCACATGTTCATGTGTTCATGTAGTCTTGGGTTCATGTGTTCATATGTTCACATGTTCATGTGTTCACATGTTCATGTGTTCACATGTTCACATGTTCATGTAGTCTTGTGTTCATGTGTTCATATGTTCACATGTTCATGTGTTCATGTGTTCATGTGTTCATATGTTCATGTGTTCATATGTTCACATGTTCATGTAGTCTTGTGTTCATGTGTTCATATGTTCACATGTTCATGTGTTCATGTGTTCATATGTTCATGTGTTCATATGTTCACATGTTCATGTAGTCTTGTGTTCATGTGTTCATATGTTCATGTGTTCATGTGTTCATATGTTCATGTGTTCATATGTTCATGTGTTCATGTAGTCTTGTGTTCATGTGTTCATGTGTTCACGTGTTCATGTGTTCATATGTTCATGTGTTCATGTCTGAATTAATGAATGTGTCCTGCTGATGTAAATATCTCATTACGTTGAATCCATTTATTATATTTCATACTTTTAACACCTGGCCAATGTTTAAAAACTGTAAAAAAAATAGAAACTGTTAAAATAAAAACAAATAACCACGGACTGAATGATTGTTGTGATTTTTAATCAGAACTCCTGACATGAGATTTAAATCCTCCGTGTTTTGGGTTTGTGTGAGAATAATAATTGTTTTAATATTAATAACAATAAAAATAATAAACAGTTATTATTACAACAACAGTAACATTACATAATAACTAATACTATTAATACTTGCTAAGTAAAACTAATATTTCATTATTAAAAGTTCTTATAATGCAGAATGATCTATACAATATTATTGTGTTATAATAATTGATGCATTAATGTGTTCTTTTTAATGGCTGTATACAATTTTCATTAGTTGATTACATTACATTACATTACATTACATTTAGCTGACGCTTTTATCCAAAGCGACTTACAATAAGTGCATTCTACGGTTACAAACAAGAATCAGAACAACAAGAATCAAGAAGGTACAATTTCATCAATAAAGTTCAACTACAAAGTGCTATCAGTAAGAGCCATTTCAGTGCTACTATAGTGCTACATCCTTTATTCAAGGTATAGTCGGAAAAGATGTGTTTTTAGTTTGTGACGGAAGATGTAGAGACTTTCTGATGTCCTGATTATTGATATGAATCTGTAAATGTAGAGCAATAAAAAGTACAATATGTACTCTCAGATGTAAGAAATATATGGAAATACTCAAGTTAAGTACTTGAGTAAATGTGTGAGTTATTTTCCACTTCTCGATATTTATATGGATACTTTGCACATTAAAACAACAATAGATCAAATTATGGATTATGCTGAATTTAAAAAGCTGAGTTGTGGTTGTTATATTTAGCGTCTCTACAATTACTAAATGAGATGTAAATATGAACTTATTTATGAGAACAAACTGAGTCACTTCGTCTCTGCTGTTTTTATTACTGTGAACATGAATCATAACTCTCTTTGGACCAAATGTTGAGTCATTTTCTTGTTATTTATTTTTAAATAATTCAATGACCTCGATGTTCTCAAAGCCTGAACCTCGCTTCATATGCAACACATTTTAAATGCAAAATCTCAAAACTGTTAGAAACAGAACGACACGTTCATACATTTCTGCTATTAATATACTCTATTATATTGATTATATTATAATATAATATACTCTATAGCAAGGGTGGCCCAACCTCTTGGCTCAGGGGCCACAGTGAGTTTTTAAATGTAACAGACGGAGTGTCGATGGAAACGCTGTCATGATGTCGTTAAATATGAATGTTCATAAAACAGGAAGCAGAGCTGGTGTTCGCTCTGTGGTTTCCTGTTTGTTCTGCAGAAACACCAGCCAGGAGAAGTGTGTGTGTGTGTGTGTGTAACCTCAACAGTAAACACAGATATGGAATTCATAAATACAATACGTATGTGTGTGTTGAGGTCCAGTTCTTCTGCTTCTTTGTTCTCAGGTTGGAACCGTTTGAGTTAGTTTTAGAGTCTCTGTGAAGATATCAGAGGCAGCAGCCGCGTACCATTTAGTGCACGTTATTGCATGTTTGTGCATGTGAGCGTATCCTTTAGTGTGTGTGTGTGTGTGTGTGTGTGTGTGTGTGTGTGTGTGTGTGTGTGTGTGTGTGTGTGTGTGTGTGTGGATGAATCTTATCAGAATCAGAACTGTTTATTGTTTACACATTCAAGGAATTTGACCTGGCTGGAGGTGCATAACATCTAACAATAAACATTTAACAATAAACATTTAACAATAAACATTTAACAATAAACATTTAATAATAAACATTTAACAATAAACATTTAACAATAAACATTTAACAATAAACAGAGTGCAATAAATGAGAATGAGTGAATTAATATTTACAGTAGAACAGTAGAATATAAAATTAAAAACATTTAAGTTTAAGTTTAAGAAATAAAACAAGTGTAGTGTTAAAGTGACGAGTGTACGATGTATTTAAATATGTGGCATGGGGGTGTGTGCGGGGGAGGGACCAGTGGGAGGGTCAGTTAGTGGGGTACCCGGGCTCTGTTAGTGGGACCCGGGCTCTGTTAGGGGGACCCGCGTTCTGTTAGGGGGACCCGGGCTCTGTTAGGGGGACCCGCGCTCTGTTAGGGGGACCCGGGCTCTGTTAGGGGGACCCGCGCTCTGTTAGGGGGACCCGCGCTCTGTTAGGGGGACCCGGGCTCTGTTAGGGGGACCCGCGCTCTGTTAGGGGGACCCGATCTCCCCACCAACAGCTGGTCCAGTTTGTTGTAGGGATATGCCCGGCAGCGATGTGCGAGATCCACGTTTGAGTCGCACGAGCGCGCCGGCCCGTTTCCCTCTCCTGCGGGGCGTTCAGGTGCAACATAAACTCAGTAAAGTCCGAAGCTGCTGAGAAACATTCAAACACATTTAGATTTCAATTATTGAACTTTTGTTCAGTTTATAAAAGTGACTGAGTAGCCGACCCATCATGCACTTCACCTCTAATGCACGGCGTTGAGTCGGTTGATGGGTTTCATTGAGCTCTTTGGCCCTGAATGTGCTCCTCAGGCAAGTGGAGCTTTCGGGTGGCGCCATGTTCTTCTTCCAGCTCAACGGAGCTTCTTCATCAAATACAGAGCCAGAGGACGAGGAACACTGATGCATTCTGGGAGGTCCGCGCTCCTGGAATCACGGACGATGATATGTCTGTGTTACCTTCTACCAGGTGATGTGGGTCCCTGAGTGTCTATGAGTCTAAGGTCTGAGGGTTCAGGGTTCGTTGTGTAAGGCCTGAGGGTTCAGGGTCCAAGGCCTGAGGGTTCAGGGTCTAAGGCCTGAGGCCTGAGGGTTCAGGGTCCAAGGCCTGAGGGTTCATGGTCTACGGCCTGAGGGTTCAGGGTCTAAGGCCTGAGGGTTCAGGGTCTAAGGCCTGAGGGTTCATGGTCTAAGGCCTGAGGGTTCATGGTCTACGGCCTGAGGGTTCAGGGTCTAAGGCCTGAGGGTTCAGGGTCTAAGGCCTGAGGGTTCAGGGTCTAAGGCCTGAGGGTTCATGGTCTAAGGCCTGAGGGTTCATGGTCTACGGCCTGAGGGTTCAGGGTCTAAGGTCTGAGGGTTCAGGGTTCATTGTGTAACACCTGAGGGTTCAGGGTCTAAGGCCTGAGACCTGAGGGTTCAGGGTCCAAGGCCTGAGGGTTCAGGGTCTAAGGCCTGAGGGTTCAGGGTCTAAGGCCTGAGGGTTCATGGTCTAAGGCCTGAGGGTTCAGGGTCTAAGGCCTGAGGCCTGAGGGTTCAGGGTCCAAGGCCTGAGGGTTCAGGGTCCAAGGCCTGAGGGTTCAGGGTCCAAGGCCTGAGGGTTCAGGGTCTAAGGCCTGAGGGTTCAGGGTCTAAAGCCTGAGGGTTAATGGTCTACGGCCTGAGGGTTCAGGGTCTAAGGTCTGAGGGTTCAGGGTTCATTGTGTAAGGCCTGAGGGTTCAGGGTCTAAGGCCTGAGGCCTGAGGGTGTGATTGGTCCAGAATCACATGCTCAGCGTCAGACAGACTGTGAGGAAGGTCAAACACAAGAAAACATCAACGTTCATGTTCACATTAGCTCCGTGTGGTTCGTTCACCTGTCACCTCATCCGTCACCCTGTGGGTTGTATCTGCGACCTGATTGGCTGCTGCTGCTGGAAACTCTTCTGCCTCACTGTTTCCACAGGAAGTGGTCACAGACGCTCTGTCTCAAAGCCTGCTGGGACAGGATGTGTGTGTGTGTGTGTGTGGGTGGGGGGCGGGGCTGAGGTCATCAGGTGTGGCCTCAGCATGAGAACCCTAAATATAAACCATAATGTTCCTCTGTGGTAAATATGTCATATCTCATGTCTGCAGCTGTCTCGAGCTAACAGCTGTTCAGAGATCTCACTCTATTTAAAGTGTGCTTTAAAGATCATTATTGTTATTATTATTATTATTATTGTTACCAGGGGGAGCCAGAGCGGTTGCATTTTGTTCCCGATGTTTTAATATCTTGTTCATATTGTTCTTATTACTCTAGTATTCATGAAGAATATAATACTTTGATTAGAATCACGTCAGTGGTTTTTATTGATTATTCATTAGAACATTATCATCAGCAGGAACAATTATATTGATATTCAGCATTTTAATATGTGGATATGAGATACGTTGGGCCCTCTGAGGGCCCCCGGAGTCCCCTAGTGGCCTGAATCACAAGGCCCCTGAAGGCCCCTAGAGGCCCCTGAAGGCCCCTAGAGGCCCCTGGAGGCCCACGGAGGCCCCAAGAGGCCTGAATCACAAGGCCCCTGTAGGCCCCTAGAGGCCTGAATCACAAGGCCCCTGGAGGCCCCTAGAGGCCTCTGGAGGCCCCCGGAGGCCCCTAAAGGCCTAAATCACAAGGCCCCTAGAGGCCTGAATCACAAGGCCTCTGGAGGCCCCTAGAGGCCCCTAGAGGCCTGAATCACAAGGCCCCTGGAGGCCCCTGGAGGCCTGAATCACAAGGTCCCTCCTCCAGAGTTCTGTCTTCTCCTGTGTTCTCCTGAGAACACAGGAGAAGACAGAACACAGGAGGAGGAGAACACAGGAGGAGGTCACAGGAGGAGGAGAACACGGGAGGAGAGGAGGAGAACACAGGAGGAGAACACAGGAGGAGAGGAGGAGAACACAGGAGAACACAGGAGGAGAGGAGGAGAACACAGGAGGAGATGAGGAGAACACAGGAGGAGAACACATGAGGAGAGGAGGAGAACACAGGAGAACACAGGAGGAGAGGAGGAGAACACAGGAGGAGAGGAGGAGAAAACAGGAGAACACAGGAGGAGAGGAGGAGAACACAGGAGGAGAACACAGGAGGAGAGGAGGAGAACACTGAAGGAGATGAGGAGAACACAGGAGGAGAACACAGGAGAACACAGGAGGAGAACACAGGAGGAGAGGAGAACACAGGAGAACACAGGAGGAGAACACAGGAGGAGAGGAGGAGAACACAGGAGGAGAGGAGAACACAGGAGGAGAGGAGAACACAGGAGGAGAGGAGGAGAACACAGGAGGAGAACACAGGTGGAGAACACAGGAGGAGAGGAGGAGAACACAGGAGGAGAACACAGGAGGAGAGGAGGAGAACACAGGAGGAGAACACAGGAGGAGAGGAGGAGAACACCGGAGGAGAACACAGAGTTCTACGGTAAAGACAAGGAACCAGAGTAAACAGAGATGGAACCACAGCTCGTCCTCACCTCACGACCTCAAGACATCACAATATATAAATATGTAAATATATAAATATGTAGTAGATATTATTCAGGTGTGAAGCGTGAAAGAACCTTGCTGTTATATCATTAATATTCATGAGCTACAGTTCACCTGGAATGACCTCCCTGTTTAAATAATAGGAATCATCATCATCCTCATGATGAAGGCAGAGTGCTGTGACCACGACTCTGTGGAGACGTTAACGCTGACGCAAGAATCACTTCGGTTCTTTGGTTTCCTGCAGCTGCAGTCAGCAGCAGGAAGTAGAAGAAGAAGAGAAGAAGTAGAAGAAGAAGAAGAAGAAGAAGAAGAAGAAGAAGAAGAAGGTCACGATGTGACAAACATCCGGCAGCAGACGGGAAAAAGAACCACAATGTTTCCATCACGTATGACGGAAACCAGACGCAGGAACGTCAAGAACTATATATTATATATACATATATACATATATATATATTATTATTATTATATATAATATATTTGTGGGGCAGGGGCGTGGCCAGCGCACCTGCGGCAGGAGAGAGAGAGGGAAGAGCACTCGGGGACCAATGAGTGCGGGAGCATGGGGCTATTTAAGCCCGGCAGGGGTAACAGCCGGGTGTTGAGCGACAGGGAGAACACATAGCAGGAGAGAAGTGCTGAAACGGATATGTGTGTAATAAAGCCCGTTGGACCCGCAAGAAACGTGTCTGTGCTGTATGTCTGGAGCCATGGAAACCCGGGTAGGGAGAACCTTCGCCACAATATTATATATGTATATATGTATATATATATACATATATATATGTGTGTGTGTATATATTATATACCACACGTGGTCTCACGAGAGCGAGGCGGACTCAGGTTTTAGAGCCAGGCGCCGCAGCAGCTCTCCACTGACTGCGTGGCCCAGTGCATGATGGGAAACGCCTGGCTGTCGCCAGAGAGCTGATTGGCTGTTAGATTTACACAGGAAGACATAAAGAACAACAGATGCAGCTGCACACACATTTCTACATTCTTATATATTTATAAACACATATGAATAAATCAGTGACATGGTCACGCGGTGGTCACGCGGTGGTCACGCGGTGGCGATGCCCTGCTGGACTCTGAAGTCCAGGTCTGGTTCCTGGAGGTTCTGCAGGCTCCCCGTTGGCTCCTTGATGGGACAACGGCTCCCCCTTCTGACCTTCCTGAGGAGCTGTTCTCCTCAAACCTCCGAGTCCTGAATGAAGCAGTCGTTTGAGAAGTAAACCCCTTGAAACAGATCTGCTTCTAACTTTTGTGCTTCTGCCATTTTTAAATAACTTTATTTAACCTTTATTCATCCAGGAGTGAGATCTGTAATTTTCTTTGGGGGCTGGCAGCAGAAATGGCAACAAATCTTAAAATCATGAAACATTTCACGTAAAAGAGACAACAGAACCAACAAATGGCTTCACTGATGGATCCATGGTGGTCCAGAGACCTGGATCCACTGGTCCAGAGACCTGGATATTAATTATATTACAGTTTTTCTTGATTGCTTTGACCTGCTTAAAGAAACTGGGATCCACTCGGTTTTCATCATCACTGTCTCAGCAGAGCACAAGACACCTCTTGCAAATGTGTTAACCCTTTCTCATTGGATTGACACATTTTCTCCACCCTTTTGCAGAACAGTTAACACGGATGTCATTCAAGCAGTCCAAACTCCATTGTTTTAGCTATGGTAACCAAAAAGAAACCATCTGTTCCTAACTATTAGAAACTACCCACATCAGTATGAAACCACTGAAGCACCTGTTCAAAGCAATCAGTCTGCAGTCCTTTAAAGGTGCAGTGTCTGGGTTGTTCTTTGCCAACATGGATGGAAGAGGTCTAAGGCAGATGAGAGTGAGCGGTAGAGGGGTCCGAGGAGGAGGAGTCCGAGTCTGAGTGCGAGGTGGAGGTCTAGTTGGAAGGGCTCAGGTTTCTGATGAAATTCGGGCAACTGTTATTGATCACGTTATCAATCATGGTCTTTCACTGAGAGAGGCTGGACAAAGAGTCCAACCTGTGCTAAACAGAAACACTGTTGCATCCATTGTCAGAATCTTTCGACAGGAAAACAGGTAATGTTGCTGTACAGTATATACAGAAATATCCTCAGTGATATACTTTATGTAATTGTTTCCTCACTCCCATTACATGTATTCTTTGTAGAATCCAAAGGCTACCATTCTCTGGTGGTAGAGTGAGAACTTTTAGTGCTGAGCAGGAGGCAGCTGTTGTGAACATGGTTGTGCCAAACAATGCCATAAGGCTGCGTGAAATCAGGGCAGCAGTGATCGCAGATCAGGGCATGTTTAGGAACATCAACAACATGAGGGTGACCACCATTGACCGCATCCTAAGAAGGAACCATATGGCCATGAAGCTGCTCTATACAGTTCCATTTCAAAGGAACTCTGACGTTGTGAAGGAGGCCAGATGCCAATATGTGGAGGTAAGGAAACATTACTACAGTATACTGTAATGCCTTGTCACATCATGCAGTTAGAGTCAGCTGGAGTCACTTTTCATTGTCATTTTGCCTTTTTTTACTTAGCGAATAATGGAGCTTGAAGCTGAGGGGCCACATCATGTCTTCATTTATGTTGATGAAGCCGGCTTCAATCTCTGTAAAGTGAGGAGACGTGGAAGGAACCTCATTGGGTGCAGGGCCACTATCACAGTTCCAGGACAGAGGGGTGCCAACATAACCATGTGTGCTGCCATCTCCAATGATGGTGTCCTATGCCATATCCCCACTTCATGACAGGCTGATCCCACCTGAGGAGAGAGGGCTGTTGAGGCCTGGCATGCCACTCTTCGTCATTATCTGGGACAATGTGGCGTTCCACCACTCTCGCCTTGTCAATGAGCCCTCCGGCCGCTGTTCGAGCCACGCCATCCACTCATCGTAGGTCCTGTTGGGCGCCACTGTGGCATGGGTTCTCCCTACTGGTGGATCCATGACTCGCGACACACGGTACATACACGGTTGGTTGCGTTCTGAACAGGCTTTATTTGCTCCACACCGGCTTCTCTCTCGCATGCTCCGAGCACTCTGCATGCACACCTCCCTGGCTGTTATCCCAGCCGGCCTTAAATGCACCCCCACACACTCATTGGATCCAGCTGTGGCTCATTAGCCACAGCTGTTCCGAGTGTTCCTCTCCCTCTCCCCTGCTGCAAGTGCGCTAACCACGCCCACAGCCCCACAGTGTAATTAAAGTATTTCAGTTTTCAGCCACAGTTTGAAAAAAAGAATCAATGGAATCAATAAAATTTGCATCAAAGCATTTCTGATTCTGGATCCAATTCTTTGCAAGAAGGCAAATTTGCCACAAATGGCACTGGCATGAAAGCTACGTACAGTAATTGGCTACAATGACACGCAATGGTGCACTGATTTGCACTGAGTGCTGTATTTTGTTGTCCACTGTGTAATGGTTGATTGGAAGAGCTCATACGCTTGTTTGCAAGTTGTGTTGTTTGAAGGCAAAATGTGCTTTTGTTGCATATTTTTAAATGTTTTGGCACGGTTAGAGCCTTTTGCAAACAAAATGAGTGCCACTGTTTCGGCCTGTGTGTTAACTGTTTTGAAAATGTGGAGTTTGAGTTGACTGCTGCATCAAAGCAATCAAGAAAAACTGTAATTATGATGGAAATGAAAAATGTTTGTCACGAACCGCACAGCCAAAGAAGACAAGTCGTCAAGCAGTGTGTAGTGTTGTGTTGTGTCTCCTGTTGCTTTATCATGTTTTTATTGCATAATCATGTTTTTATTGCATAATGTGTAAAGAAAGAGGCGACTGTGCCGAGTAAAGGACAAGTCGCTTTAAATACGGCCGTTGCTGGTTGGAGGACAACTCACCATTTGGATAGATTTTCCTCATCAAAGTCCTCAGATCATCCTCGACCACAGTTGAAGTTGATCGCATAGTTTTTGTAGGAGTTTGTTTATTTATAACTCCTAAAAACTATGAAACATGGCTAAAAAAGCAGAAATTGGGTGATTCACTGCATCGCCCCCTAGTGTTTGAATAGAATAAGTTAAAGCATGTGATGTGAACCTATGCTACAAATTTGGTGATGATAGGCCAAGTGTTTTTAGAGTGATGTGGATAGATGTACTAAGCCACGCCCCTTAGAGTTTAATTGGTCCATGTCTTCTAAACACAATACACATCAATAAGCATTTGATGACGTTGATCCATTAATGACCCAGAGCCGAAGTGGTTGAATGTGCAAAAGCATATTTAATGGACAGCATAGAACAACACAACATCTTCACATTGATGGTTGAGTCCACATGGTGGTGCTGTTGTTCAATAAGAGAGGGGGCATTGTGGGTAAATGTTCAGGAAGCGCTGCCAGGTTTTTGTACAGAGTTGTGGTGTTTCCTGTCACTGTGGGCCTCAGAGCACAGTAGTACACAGCAGAGTCTGTCACTGCAGCAGAGGAGATCTCCAGATGGACTTGATTTCTCTTCTCATTCAGTTTAGCAGTCAGTCGAGGGTTTGGAGGTTTTGCTTCCACCACTGAAGACTGTGTCGTATCAGTTATCAGGAGAAGGAACTGAGGAGCTGATCCAGGATCCTGTCGATACCACTGGAGGTTTTCAGCTTTAACTGAATAGTTACAGGACAGAGTGACACCAAAGCCCTGTGATGACACCACTTCAGCCCTGCTGGGAGTAATATCACTTCCCATGGTGTTACCTAGTGAGGAGGACCACATGTTATAGTCAGAGTTCTGGTCCAAAGGCTTGATTTGAAATCCATCACTCTATGACAATGTTTAGTGAAACAAATGATGCTGTCAACAAGTTATTAATCACTTATTAGTGATGAAGTGTTGACATCTAGATTTGTGTCTGTGAAATGTTAAATTCTGAAGTTATCTTTCAGGTTTTATGGTCAAAAACATACGTACCTATGAGAGTTGAAAAGAACAGAACTGCAGCAAGTTTTTCCATGTTTACAGAAGTGGAATGTTGTAACTTGAGTGTTCAGGATGAACACGGTTGGTGAGTTGTGTTTGGGATGATGTTCCCAGCTAGAATCAAACAGTTCTGTCATGAAGTGTCTCTGCAGTCAGTAGGAGGAGACTCGTGTCACATTACTGTCATTTCTATAGTACTTCATGACAACTGAGTCTCAGGAGTGAAAATTAATCCAGACTCTATCATCACACTACTGAAGGTGAAAAGAGTGAGACTCCCTCTAGTGGATGTTGTGCAGTATTGTGTTGTCTTTGCTCCAAAGGTTTTTGTACAGAGTTGTGGTGTTTCCTGTCACTGTGGGCTTCAGAGCACAGTAGTACACAGCAGAGTCTGTCACTGCAGCAGAGGAGATCTCCAGATGAAACTCTTTAGATGTTTTGTCATGTCTCAAAGACAACCCTTCTCTTTTCTCTGAATATTCCGTGATGAGAAGCTGTGGAGATGAACTGGGCTTCTGTTGATACCAGTAGAGGTTTTGTACAGAGCCTGAATAGTTGCAGGAGAGAGTCACATTGTGTCCTTCCAAAGCCAGCATTACATCTTTAAATGGTGTCACTGAATCCTCAGAGGATCCTGAAAAGAACAAAGATACTTTTCACCATTTGTGTTTCTATGAACTGAGTTTAATGGGAGAAGTTTAAGTGGACTTTAAGTGGAGTTTAAGTAGAGAATGTTTGAATTAAGTCCAAGATTTCTTGTTAAAGTTTACTTACCAGTTTGAAACATGAACATCATAAACCAAACTAAAAAGAGCTGCATCGTCTTCACTTGTTCTGAACGAACAAAGAGAGAACACAGAACGTCTTCAGATCCAACAGGAAACCTCAGCTCCTCCTCTTCCTGTGGTCTGTTTACATTCAGAATGATGCACATTTTAGAAATGACAGTGATGCTGCACTAATCATCATCATCATCATCATCATCATCCAAGAAGGTCACACTGAAGGAGGAATTGGTCTGACTTGACCCCAACTATCGTTATCTGCAGTCTAACTTAATTCCCTAACTATCCTGAGCTGCGGTCTAAAAGTGACATCATCCTACTTGTTTGCGGTCTTAATTGAAATGTAACTTGAGTGTTCAGGATGAACACGGTTGGTGAGTTGTGTTTGGGATGATGTTCTCAGCTAAAATCAAACAGTTCTGTCATGAAGTGTCTGTGCAGTCAGTAGGAGGAGACTCGTGTCACATTACTGTCATTTCTATAGTACTTCATGACAACTGAGTCTCAGGAGTGAAAAGTGTGGTGGAAATTTATATTTTCCTTGTGAGAAATCAACAGTACTTTAAGCACGTTATTCTTTGAACAATTTATTACAGGATAAGATATATTAAGATTATAATGAGGTTACAAGTCATCTCACAAGAGCCGTAATACAAACAGAAGTCATGGTGCATTTAGCCAAATGGTTCAGAATGTTCTTCCTCCTACAATAGACCGAAGAGTCTGACCATATTCTCAATCCGGCCTGCATCGGGCCCGGACTCTGTCTCCCCCTCCACCCTGAAGCATTGTGCTGATCAGCTGTCCCCGGTGTTTACAGACATCTTCAACACCTCTCTGGAGACATGCCATGTACCAGCCTGCTTCAAGGCCTCCACCATCATCCCTGTCCCCAAAAAACCTAGGATCACAGGACTCAATGACTACAGGCCCGTCGCCCTGACCTCTGTGGTCATGAAGTCCTTTGAGCGCCTGGTCCTGTCCCACCTCAAAACCCTCACCGACCCACTCCTGGATCCCCTGCAGTTCGCCTACAGAGCCAACAGGTCTGTGGACGATGCAGTCAACATGGCCCTCCACTCCATCCTCCAGCACCTGGACTCCCCAGGAACCTACGCCAGGATCCTGTTTGTGGACTTCAGCTCTGCCTTCAACACCATCATCCCGTCTCTGCTGCAGGACAAGCTCTCCCAGCTGCACGTGCCCGACTCCACCTGCAAGTGGATCACAGACTTCCTGTCTGACAGGAAGCAGCACGTGAGGCTGGGGAAACACGTCTCAGCCTCTCGGTCCATCAGCACCGGTTCCCCCCAAGGCTGCGTTCTTTCCCCTCTGCTCTTCTCCCTGTACACCAACAGCTGCACCTCCAGTCACCAGTCCGTCAAGCTCCTGAAGTTTGCGGATGACACCACCCTCATTGGACTCATCTCTGGTGGGGACGAGTCCGCCTACAGGTGGGAGACTGACCACCTGGTGACTTGGTGCAGCCAAAACAACCTGGAGCTCAACGCTCTAAAGACAGTGGAGATGGTTGTGGACTTCAGAAAGATCTCAGCCCCACCAGCCCCTCTCACCCTGTGTGACTCCCCCGTCAAAGCTGTGGAGTCCTTCTGCTTCCTGGGCTCCATCATTACCCAGGACCTCAAGTGGGAGCTAAACATCAGCTCCATCTCCAAGAAAGAGCAGCGGAGAATGTTCTATTACATTACATTTCATTTAGCTGACGCTTTTATCCAAAGCGACTTACAATAAGTGCATTCTACGGTTACATACAAGAATCCGAACAAGAATCAAGAAGGTACAATTTCGTCCAAAAGTTCAACTACAAAGTGCTATCAGTAAGAGCCATTTCAGTGCTACTATAGTGCTACTTCCTTTATTCAAGGTATAGTCGGAAAAGATATGTTTTTAGTTTGCGACGGAAGATGTAGAGACTTTCTGATGTCAATGGGGAGCTCATTCCACCATCGAGGAGCCAGGACAGAGAACAGTCGAGACTTTGTGGAGTGTTTAGCTCTCAGTGACGGAGCTACAAGCCGATTGGCAGACGCCGAGCGGAGCGCACGAGTTGGGGTGTAAGGTTTTACCATGTCCTGGATGTAGACTGGACCAGATCTGTTCGTAGCACGGTACGCCAGTACCAATGTTTTGAAGCGGATGCGGGCAGCCACTGGTAACCAGTGAAGGTCGCAGAGGAGCGAAGTAGTGTGGGTGAATTTTGGGAGGTTAAAGACCAGTCGAGCTGCAGCATTCTGGATGAGCTGCAAAGGTCGGATGTCACCAGCAGGTAGACCCGCCAGGAGGGAGTTACAGTAGTCTAGGCGCGAGATGACCAGAGCCTGGACAAGAACCTGTGCTGCCTTCTGGGTGAGAAGTGGACGTATTCTCCTGATGTTGTGCAGCATGAATCTGCAGGAACGAGTTGTTGTGGTAATGTTGGCAGTCAGGGAGAGTTGACTGTCAAGGGTCACACCGAGGTTCCTGGCAGTCGGGGTCAAGACTGAGTTGTTGAAAGTAATCGTCAGGTCGTGAGTGGGGGAGACTTTTCCTGGAAGGAAAAGTAATTCCGTCTTGTCAGGGTTAATCTTCAGGTGGTGTGCGGACATCCATTGTGAAATGTCGGTCAGACAGGCAGAGATTCGTGCTGCTATCTGTGTTTCCGATTGGGGAAACGAGAGGATCAGTTGGGTGTCGTCAGCATAGCTATGGTAGGAAAAGCCATGTGAGCGAATGATGGAGCCAAGAGTTGGTGTACAGGGAGAAGAGGAGAGGACCCAGGACCGAGCCCTGAGGGACCCCAGTAGTGAGAGGACCCAGGACGGAGCCTTGAGGGACCCCAGTAGTGAGAGGACAAGGTTCAGACACAGATCCTCTCCAGGTTACCCGGTAGGTGCGATCGCTGAGGTAGGATGAGAGGAGGGAGAGCGCAGTGCCTGAGATACCCAGGTCCTGGAGGGAGGAGATGAGGATCTGGTGGTTCACTGTGTCAAAGGCAGCAGAAAGGTCCAGAAGGATAAGGACAGAGGAGAGAGAGGCTTCTCTCGCAGTGTGAAGCTGCTCTGAGACAGCAAGGAGGGCAGTCTCTGTTGAGTGGCCTGCCTTGAATCCAGACTGGTGAGGGTCCAGAAGGTTGTTCTGGTGGAGGAAGGAGGAGACTTGGTTGAAGATAGCTCGCTCCAGGGTTTTGGAAAGAAAGGGAAGGAGAGAGACAGGTCTGTAGTTGTTGACTTCTGACGGGTTGAGAGTGGGTTTCTTCAGGAGAGGGTTAACTCTTGCCTCCTTCAGAGAGTTAGGGAAACAACCAGTTGAGAGGGAGGTGTTAATAAGATGGGTGAGAAAGGGAAGAAGGTCAGGAGCAATAGACTGGAGGATGTGAGATGGGATGGGGTCAAGGGGGCAGGTGGTTGGGCGGGCAGAGGATACCAAGGTAAGAACTTGATTGGGGGACAGAGGGGTGAAAGAGGAAAGCGAAGGGGAGGCGGATAATGTTAATGGAGATGTAGTTATGGGCAGGGGATCAGTGAATGAGGAGCGTATGTCATCTATCTTTTTTGCAAAGTAGTCGACAAAGTGGTTCGGTAGAAGGGTGGAGGGAGGAGGAGGACAGAAGAGGTTTTTGGGGTTAGAGAAAGAAGATTCAATTCTGGATTGGTAGAACAGGCTTTTGGCTGCAGAGATAGAGGCAGAGAAGGAGGAGAGAAGAGAGTGATAGGCGTGCAGGTCGTCTGCGTGTTTGGATTTTCGCCATTTCCTTTCCGATGCTCGCAAAGTGGCTCTCTGGGCACGGACCGGGTCTGACAACCACGGAGCTGGAGGGGAGTTGAAGACCTTACATGTTGTAAGAGGACAGAGAGAATCAAGAGAGGAGGACAGAGTAGAGAGGAGAGTGTCTGTGGCAGAGTTAGGATGCATGAGTGAGAAAGAGTCGGTTGAAGGAAGGGCTGACAGAACAGATGAGGCCAGAGAGGAGGAAGAGAGGGAGCGAATGTTGCGACGCACAGGTGCAGAGTCTGTTGCTGTGGGAGGGTTGTCAGTTCCCAAGAGTGGGAGAGAGTAGGAGATAAAGAAGTGGTCGGAGACGTGAAGTGGAGTTACAGTGAGGTTGAATGTTGAGCAGTTTCTGGTGAAAATATAGTCAAGATGATTTCCAGCTTTGTGAGTCGGAGGTGAATGACTGAGTGAGAGAGCAAAGGAAGACAGTAGGAGCACCAGGTCAGATAACTTCTCGGTCTGGATGTTGAAGTCACCCAGAAGAATGAGAGGGGGGCCGTTTTCTGGGAAATTTGATAGGAGGACGTCTAATTCTTCCAAGAAATCTCCCAGGGAACCAGGTGAAACTCAACCTGCCAAAGACAATGATGGTGCACTTCTACACTGCCATCATCGAGTCCATCCTCTGTTCCTCCATCACCGTCTGGTACGCTGCAGCCACTGCCAAGGACAAGGCCAGGCTGCAACGCATCATTCGCTCTGCCGAGAGGGTGATTGGCTGCAATCTGCCGTCCCTCCAGGACTTGTTTGCTTCAAGGACCCTGAAGAGGAAGATTGTAGCTGATCCCTCTCACCCTGGACACAAACTGTTGGTGTCCCTCCCCTCTGGCAGGAGGCTGCGGTCCATCAGGACCAAGACCTCACGCCACAAAAACAGTTTCTTCCCGTCTGCAGTCGGGCTCATCAACAGAGCCCGGGTCCCCCTAACAGAGCCCGGGTCCCCCTAACAGAGCCCAGGTCCCCCACTGACCTGACTGACTGTCACCCCCAGACAATTTCCGACTGGACACTCCCCTACACATACCCTTATATTTAAATACACTCGCCACTTTAACATTACACTTGCCACTTTCACACAACACTTACATACCGTGCACATTCTATGCACTTTATCTTATTTTTTATTTTTTTTATTTTTTGATATTATACTGTTCAATTGTAAATATGCATTCATCCATTCTCATTTATTACACTGCGTTTTCTGTTAAATGTGTATTGTTAAATGTTAAATGTATGCACCTTCCACCAGGACAAATTCCTTGAATGTGAAAACAAACATGGCAATAAATGGTTCTGATTCTGATGCAGAGTCTTAAATATCCTCCAGAGGACCACCCCGCTCTGTGTTCTGTTATTCACTATATGAAATGTAACTGGGGTGAAGACACACGTATACACACATGGAACATGTTATCAGGAAAGGGTCACAGGTCATGTGAAGGAAAACCCTCCATCCCTCTGTCACTCTAATGTGTAACCCCAGAAGGTCATGTTCGTGTTTGATCAATGGAGTTTGAGAAGAAACGAGTATCAGTTGCACATATAGTATAATAGCATTATTCATAAGCTATATTATTAGACAGAGTTACAAAGAATTAGTTTTTCTCTGACAAAAAGAATCCAGACTCTATCATCACACTACTAAAGGTACACAGAGTGAGACTCCCTCTGGTGGATGTTGTGCAGTATTGTGTTGTCTTTGCTCCAAAGGTTTTTGTACAGAGTTGTGGTGTTTCCTGTCACTGTGGGCTGCAGAGCACAGTAGTACACAGCAGAGTCTGTCACTGCAGCAGAGGAGATGTTCATCAGGATCCGGTCTGCATCCACTTCAATCTTCAGTCCAGAGATCTTATAATTTCCTACATTCCCTGAAGCAGAGTGTGAGATGAGGAACTCTGGTGGTTTTCCTGGATGTTGTCGATACCAGAAGAAATAATCACTAGTTGCATGTTTGTATCTGTAGGACAGAGTAACAGTGCTGTCTTCTAAACTGGACTCTTCTTTCTTGACTGGACTGAGTCCTTCACAGCTGACCCCTAAAGGAAGAGAGAACTCCAAAGACTCAGTTAATGGACCACATTGAAATAACATTGGGCCTTTATATACAGAATGGTACATACCTCTTACAAAGCACAATGACAGCAGGGAAAGTGAATAATAGTCTAATGCCAGCATGTTGAACAAAGGTGATGCTGGTGGTTTGTGTATTGAACTCTGAATATAGAAGTTCCTCTCTTCTATAGGTCAGGAACATCTTGGCTCCTCCCTGATTCTCTCGTGGAGGCGTGTCCTCTTCCTCCTGTTTTGGGCTTCATGACAGGAGTTATAAAGAAGTAGCTGTGATGATGCATCATCTTTTAAGGGTTTTCAAAGGCCAGAAAAAATGACTTCATCTGAGTCTGTGATGACAACCAGCTTTAAATCATGTATTACAATCATGTGTCCCAGTGATCTTTTAAAATGCCGCCATACTTTACTGTGGTATAAGTAGACCCACCATAGCCTGTTCTGAGCTTTCCCTTTGCTAGTGACGTCTCTTATGACAGACAGGACTCATATAATGAGCATGATCCAAAATAACTGGAGCATAGAATAATAATAATAATAATAATAATTGTAACGCGTGGTGGAAGGACCCAAAGGAAATACAACATAATGGAGAGTAGAGCTTTGTTCAGCCAGAACACTCAAGGGAAAAAGACAAGTCAGGAAAGGGGAGAAGAGGTGGAGAAGTGCTAACACATAGGGTCGTACCGGGAATATAAAAATATGACGTATAATGAAAATATACAAATATATTTTGTCATTGTTCAAATTTCATATTCAGGGTTTTGAGAACATAAGTGAGTCTGACAAAGAACTGATGTAAAAAGTTGATTCTGAGCTCCAACAGATCATTTCCTGTATTCATCAGCACAAAGAATCCAGACTCTATCATCACACTACTAAAGGTACACAGAGTGAGACTCCCTCTAGTGGATGTTGTGCAGTATTGTGTTGTCTTTGCTCCAAAGGTTTTTGTACAGAGTTGTGGTGTTTCCTGTCACTGTGGGCCTCAGAGCACAGTAGTACACAGCAGAGTCTGTCACTGCAGCAGAGGAGATCTCCAGATGGACACGTTTCTCTTCTTTGTTTATGTGAGCTGAGAAATCAGAAGCAGTTTTATGAATCAATCCTCCCTCTGTGATGTAGAGCAGGAACTCTGGTCTGGACCTCTGGTTCTGTTGGTACCACAGGATACTGTAGATAGCGCCCTCATATGTACAGGTCAGGTTGATGCTTCTGCCCTCTGCAACATGCCCTTCAGTACTTTCTGGCCTGATGCTGTTCATGGAACCCAGAGCTGCAAAATGAGAGTTGTTCCTGTCGTTAGTCTGAGAGATTCTCACACAACAGTTACTTTACACGGATAAACCTTTAGCCGGGATGATCTGGTTAATGCTGCAGGTCACTGTGGCATCTGTTCCAACACTCACCTATAAAGTGAAAGAAAGGTAAAACGAAGTAAAGCATCATGTCTTTGGAGTTGTTGAAGCCAAACACACAGCAGAAGAGCAAAGTAAAGAGTCTCTCTGCTGCTCAGCCTTCTGCTCAACATCCAGCTCATTAACATCTTGGTTCTCAAACATTCTGCTCTGGAGACAGAAGTATTCTCATTGGTTGAGTTAAATGTCAGTGGGCGTGGCCAGAGAATCAGCCCTAGCCGATGTTGAACCATCACCGCTTCACGTTGAAGGGGGCCAGCTGGTTGATCATGGATAAGGATCCTCCTGGATGTGTCCCTGTAGCTTCTGGTAGGAGATTGTACACCTGCAGTCTGGAACGGTGTTCTTCAGGATGACCTGGAGCATGTTCCTTTGGAGAGGGATGTCTGGAATAATCCGCTCAAGCTTCTGCCCCTCCACCCGGCCCTGGATAACATGAAGAGAACAGATCCCTGAAAAGACTCATCCAGAAGACCTGTGCTTCAGGATGACGATGACCTACATGCTGCATTGTTGCATCAGGAGCTCTGGCCACATTGAATCATGTTATTTTACTTTAGGTGAAGGGATGACATGTTATCTATTATTTACTGCAATTGAATAATAACTGAGAAACAGTCAACTTACACAAAAGCACACATTGTGTCAATAAAAGGAATTCTGGTTCATGCTGAATAGTAATGTCTCTCTGGATCCAACCCTTCACCTCCAAGGACTAAACAGCAGAGAAGAGCTGTAGCGGAGGCCTCTGATGTTGGTTGAGTTGGTTGAACAGTGTTATTGTCTCAACGGTACACAGAGTGAGACTCCCTCTAGTGGATGTTGTGCAGTATTGTGTTGTCTTTGCTCCAAAGGTTTTTGTACAGAGTTGTGGTGTTTCCTGTCACTGTGGGCCTCAGAGCACAGTAGTACACAGCAGAGTCTGTCACATGAAGCTTCTGGATCTTCAGAGGAACTGATGTCTTGTTGATTGAAGCATCAAATCTGTCTTTGAGGAACTCTGGAGCTTTAACTACTGTGTTTGAGTAGCATTTCAGCATGTACTTTGGGAAGTCATTGACTTCTTGTTTGTACCAGAACAAATAGGGAAACGTGGCAGTCGTCTCAAAGGTACAGGGGAGTGTAATGGTCTGTCCTTCAGTAGCGATGACATCTCCTGTTGACTGGGTCACTCTGTCTTCTCCTTTACACTCTGAGGAAGAAGAGAACATGCAGAAGAGGAGATGATCAATACAGATGATTGATTAAAGCAGATATGTCCGTAGGTTAAAGACTTCTTTAGCCAGAGAGTCACACACATAGACATTTAGAATAGTCTGCTTCCACTGACTGCTGTCTGATGTCACATTGAACCATACAATGAGTTATTTAAAAGGTACTAGATACCCACAGAAAGGAGCTTTTGTTTTTCTGTATGATGAAGATTAAAACACTCACAGCTGGTTTGTGGTGGAAAGTGTTGAGAGAGGAACATGTTGTTTCTATCTTACCAGAGAACAGAGCAGCAAGAATGATCCACAGCCAATGTCCCATCTCTACAAGCAGGTTTAAACCAGCAGCAGAAACCAGCTGATGTCCAACATGCAGTCTGACAGCTGTTCTCTTCACAGCAGCACTTCTTCTGGACTGAATGCTTGAACACGCTGCAGAAGTACTGCACGCCTACTTGATAACGTCGCCCTCTACAGGAAATAAAACGTTCATTCAAGATGTGGAAAAAAGGCTTCCAGCAGCTCGTCAGAGTGTCAGCTGGAGTTTTTGTACAGAGTTGTGGTGTTTCCTGTCACTGTGGGCCTCAGAGCACAGTAGTACACAGCAGAGTCTGTCACTGCAGCAGAGGAGATCTCCAGATGGACTTGATTTCTCTTCTCATTCAGTTTAGCAGTCAGTCGAGGGTTTGAAGGTTTTGCTTCCACCACTGAAGACTGTGTCGTATCAGTTATCAGGAGAAGGAACTGAGGAGCTGATCCAGGATCCTGTCGATACCACTGGAGGTTGTCGGCTTTAACTGAATAGTTACAGGACAGAGTGACACCAAAGCCCTGTGATGACACCACTTCAGCCCTGCTGGGAGTAATATCACTTCCCATGGTGTTACCTAGTGAGGAGGACCACATGTTATATTCAGAGTTCTGGTCCAAAGGCTTGATTTGAAATCCATCACTCTATGACAATGTTTAGTGAAACAAATGATGCTGTCAACAAGTTATTAATCACTTATTAGTGATGAAGTGATGACATCTAGATTTGTGTCTGTGAAATGTTAAATTCTGAAGTTATCTTTCAGGTTTTATGGTCAAAAACATACGTACCTATGAGAGTTGAAAAGAACAGAACTGCAGCAAGTTTTTCCATGTTTACAGAAGTGGAATGTTGTAACTTGAGTGTTCAGGATGAACACGGTTGGTGAGTTGTGTTTGGGCTGATGTTCCCAGCTAGAATCAAACAGTTCTGTCATGAAGTGTCTCTGCAGTCAGTAGGAGGAGACTCGTGTCACATTACTGTCATTTCTATAGTACTTCATGACAACTGAGTCTCAGGAGTGAAAAGAATCCAGACTCTATCATCACACTACTGAAGGTGAAAAGAGTGAGACTCCCTCTAGTGGATGTTGTGCAGTATTGTGTTGTCTTTGCTCCAAAGGTTTTTGTACAGAGTTGTGGTGTTTCCTGTCACTGTGGGCTGCAGAGCACAGTAGTACACAGCAGAGTCTGTCACTGCAGCAGAGGAGATCTCCAGATGAAACTCTTTAGATGTTTTGTCATGTCTCAAAGACAACCCTTCTCTTTTCTCTGAATATTCCGTGATGAGAAGCTGTGGAGATGAATTGGGCTTCTGTTGATACCAGTAGAGGTTTTGTACAGAGCCTGAATAGTTGCAGGAGAGAGTCACATTGTGTCCTTCCAAAGCCAGCATTACATCTTTAAATGGTGTCACTGAATCCTCAGAGGATCCTGAAAAGAACAAAGATAGTTTTCACCATTTGTGTTTCTATGAACTGAGTTTAATGGGAGAAGTTTAAGTGGACTTTAATTGGAGTTTAATTGGAGAATGTTTGAATTAAGTCCAAGATTTCGTGTTAAAGTTGACTTACCAGTTTGAAACATGAACATCATAAACCAAACTAAAAAGAGCTGCATCGTCTTCACTTGTTCTGAATGAACAAAGAGAGAACACAGAACGTCTTCAGATCCAACAGGAAACCTCAGCTCCTCCTCTTCCTGTGGTCTGTTTACATTCAGAATGATGCACATTTTAGAAATGACAGTGATGCTGCACTAATCATCATCATCATCATCATCATCCAAGAAGGTCACACTGATGGAGGAATTTGCAGAAATACCCCCTGAATTAATGTTGAGAGAACAACTTTCTTGAGATCAGTCATCATGCTGAATCAGCTCCACATGATAGTTCAGGTTCCTCGCTGCTAAAACTGAAACTTGGTTCCGCTCCTCGACGTTTAACAGCTGAGGAACTATGGGTCCAGATGGTTCCAATGCATCACTCTCAAACATTATATGAAAATATGAAAGTGTTCCTTCAGGTTGTGAAATAGGAACGCATCCGTGAGATTGCAAACCATATTCCCCGAGAAATATTCAGAACTAAGTAGCAGTTCAACTTACTTTATCTGCACCGTAGTGATGACGCATGAAGAGAAGAGGCACTCAAGTGGTCGCGGTTGGTTGTGCACCTCCGGATTTTCAACTTGATGCGTCTGGTGCGCATGAACACATGAGATTCATGGTCCAGATACAACGGCGTCTGGGTCAGGACCGAAGTCGGCCTGGTAGTGACCCGGGCATAAAGTATAAATGGCTTCATTCAGGCTCAGAATCGGGCGCGTCTGCAGAGGCTTGTGCTACTGAGCAAGAACAGATTAAAACAAGTTTAGTCTCACTCCTGGTCCGCTCGAGTTCACAGGGGCATCATCCCTTAGCGATGCTGTTATTTCACCTGCTTGCTGCACATGGCCTCTTCCTGGTCCAGATATGTACAATCGTATCTTTCTTGTTGACCGGTTCTAACGTGATCATGTTCTCCAATTCCTGTTTAACGTGACCTGCCTTAAAGTTGTCGTTTCTCATTTCTCAAGATCTGAATTACCTACTTTCTCGTTTCCCGGTCTAGACCCAGACTATTCTGTTTTGTGCTCTGACTTGACCCCAACTATCCTGAGCTGTGGTCTAACTTGACCCCAACTATCCTGAGCTTTCGTCTAACTTGACCTCAACTATCCTGAGCTGTGGTCTAACTTGAGCCCAACTATCCTGAGCATTGGTCTAACTTGACCCTAACTATCCTGAGCATTGGTCTAACTTGACCCCAACTATCCTGAGCATTGGTCTAACTTGACCCCAACTATCCTGAGCATTGGTCTAACTTGACCCCAACTATCCTGAGCATTGGTCTAACTTGAGCCCAACTATCCTGAGCATTGGTCTAACTTGACCCTAACTATCCTGAGCATTGGTCTAACTTGACCCCAACTATCCTGAGCTTTGGTCTACCTTGACCCCAACTATCCTGGGCTGTGGTCTAACTTGACCCCAACTATCCTGGGCTGTGGTCTAACTTGAACTATCCTGAGCTTTGGTCTAACTTTACCCAAACTATCCTAAACTGCAGTCAACCTTGACCCCAACTATCCTGAGATGTGGTCTAACTTGATCCCAACCATCCTGACCTGCAGTCTAAAAGTGAGCCCAACTATACTGATCTGTTGCGTTACTTGAGCCCCATAATGCTAAGCTGTGGTCTAACTTAACTCCCCAACTATCCTGAGCTTTGGTCTAACTTGACCCCAACTATCCTGAGCTTTGGTCTAACTTGAACTATCCTGAGCTTTGGTCTAACTTGAGCCCAACTATACTGATCTTTGGTCTAACTTGAACTATCCTGAGCTTTGGTCTAACTTGACCCCAACTATACTGAGCTTTGGTCTAACTTGACCCCAACTATCCTGAGATGAGGTCTAACTTGACCCCAACTATCCTGAGCTGTGGTCTAACTTGACCCCAACTATTCTGAGATGTGGACTAACGTGACCCCAAATATCTTCATTTGTGGTCTTACTTGAACCCAACTATCCTGAGCTTTGGTCTAACTTGACCCCAACTATCCTGAGCTTTGGTCTAACTTGACCCCAACTATACTGATCTTTGGTCTAACTTGAACTATACTGAGCTTTGGTCTAACTTGACCCCAACTATACTGAGCTTTGGTCTAACTTGACCCCAACAATCCTGAGATGAGGTCTAACTTGACCCCAACTATCCTGAGCTGTGGTCTAACTTGACCCCAACTATTCTGAGATGTGGACTAACTTGACCCCAAATATCTTCATTTGTGGTCTTACTTGACCCCAACTATCCTGAGCTTTGGTCTAACTTGACCCCAACTATCCTGAGCTTTGGTCTAACTTGACCCCAACTATACTGAGCTTTGGTCTAACTTGACCCCAACTATCCTGAGATGAGGTCTAACTTGACCCCAACTATCCTGAGCTGTGGTCTAACTTGACCCCAACTATTCTGAGATGTGGACTAACTTGACCCCAACTATACTGATCTTTGGTCTAACTTGAACTATCCTGAGCTTCGGTCTAACTTGACCCCAACTATACTGAGCTTTGGTCTAACTTGACCCCAACTATCCTGAGCTGTGGTCTAACTTTACCCAAACTATCCTGAGCTGCAGTCAACCTTGACCCCAACTATCCTGAGAGTGGTCTAACTTGATCCCAACCAGCCTGACCTGCAGTCTAAAAGTGAGCCCAACTATCCTGATCTGTTCTGTTACTTGAGCCCCATAATGCTGAGCTGTGGTCTAACTTAACTCCTCAACTATCCTAAGCTTTGGTCTAACTTTACCCCAACTATCCTGATCTGTAGACTAACTTCACCCCAAATATCTTCATTTGTGGTCTTACTTGACACCAAATATCTTCATTTATCTCTTACTTGACCCGAACTATCTTGAGCTGCGGTCTATAAGTGACATCATTCTACTTGTTTGCAGTCTTAATTGAAATGTAACATGAGTGAGATTAATTTCACACAATACTTGCATACCGTGCACATTCTATGCACTTTATCTTTTTGATATTTTGATATTCTACTGTTCAATTGTAAATATTCATTCATCCATTCATTCATTCTCATTTATTGCACTGCATTTACTGTTAAATGTGTATTGTTAAATGTTAAATCTTATGCACCTTCCGCCAGGACAAATTCCTTGAATGTGAAAACAAACATGGCAATAAATGGTTCTGATTCTGATGCAGATCCTGTCTTACATATCCTCCAGAGGACCACCCCGCTCTGTGTTCTGGTCTTCAATATATGAAAAGTAACTGGGGTGAAGACACACGTATACACACATGGAACATGTTATCAGGAAAGGGTCACAGGTCATGTGAAGGAAAACCCTCCGTCCCTCTGTTACTCTAATGTGTAACCCCAAAAGGTCATGTTCGTGTTTGATCAATGGAGTTTGAGAAGAAACGAGTATCAGTTGCACATCTGGTAAAATAGCATTATTCATAAGCTATATTATTAGACAGAGTTACAAAGAATTAGTTTTTCTTTGACAAAAACAATCCAGACTCTATCATCACACTACTAAAGGTACACAGAGTGAGACTCCCTCTAGTGGATGTTGTGCAGTATTGTGTTGTCTTTGCTCCAAAGGTTTTTGTACAGAGTTGTGGTGTTTCCTGTCACTGTGGGCCTCAGAGCACAGTAGTACACAGCAGAGTCTGTCACATGAAGCTTCTGGATCTTCAGAGGAACTGAAGTCTTGTTCATTGAAGCATCAAATCTGTCTTTGAGGAACTCTGGAGCTTTAACTACTGTGTTTGAGAAGCATTTCAGCATGTACTTTGGAAAGTCATTGACTTCTTGTTTGTACCAGAACAAAGTGGGACTTGCTCTTGTTGTCTCAAAGGTACAGGGGAGTGTAACGGTCTGTCCTTCAGTAGCGATGACATCTCCTGTTGACTGGGTCACTCTGTCTTCTCCTTTACACTCTGAGGAAGAAGAGAACATGCAGAAGAGGAGATGATCAATACAGATGATTTATTAAAGCAGATATGTCCGTAGGTTAAAGACTTCTTTAGCCAGAGAGTCACACACATAGACATTTAGAATAGTCTGCTTCCACTGACTGCTGTCTGATGTCACATTGAACCATACAATGAGTTATTTAAAAGGTACTAGATACCCACAGAAAGGAGCTTTTGTTTTTCTGTATGATGAAGATTAAAACACTCACAGCTGGTTTGTGGTGGAAAGTGTTGAGAGAGGAACATGTTGTTTCTATCTTACCAGAGAACAGAGCAGCAAGAATGATCCACAGCCAATGTCCCATCTCTACAAGCAGGTTTAAACCAGCAGCAGAAACCAGCTGATGTCCAACATGCAGTCTGACAGCTGTTCTCTTCACAGCAGCACTTCTTCTGGACTGAATGCTTGAACACGCTGCAGAAGTACTGCACGCCTACTTGATAACGTCGCCCTCTACAGGAAATAAAACGTTCATTCAAGATGTGGAAAAAAGGCTTCCAGCAGCTCGTCAGAGTGTCAGCTGGAGTTTTTGTACAGAGTTGTGGTGTTTCCTGTCACTGTGGGCCTCAGAGCACAGTAGTACACAGCAGAGTCTGTCACTGCAGCAGAGGAGATCTCCAGATGGACTTGATTTCTCTTTTCATTCAGTTTAGCAGTCAGTCGAGGGTTTGAAGGTTTTGCTTCCACCACTGAAGACTGTGTCGTATCAGTTATCAGGAGAAGGAACTGAGGAGCTGATCCAGGATCCTGTCGATACCACTGGAGGTTGTCGGCTTTAACTGAATAGTTACAGGACAGAGTGACACCAAAGCCCTGTGATGACACCACTTCAGCCCTGCTGGGAGTAATATCACTTCCCATGGTGTTACCTAGTGAGGAGGACCACATGTTATATTCAGAGTTCTGGTCCAAAGGCTTGATTTGAAATCCATCACTCTATGACAATGTTTAGTGAAACAAATGATGCTGTCAACAAGTTATTAATCACTTATTAGTGATGAAGTGTTGACATCTAGATTTGTGTCTGTGAAATGTTAAATTCTGAAGTTATCTTTCAGGTTTTATGGTCAAAAACATACGTACCTATGAGAGTTGAAAAGAACAGAACTGCAGCAAGTTTTTCCATGTTTACAGAAGTGGAATGTTGTAACTTGAGTGTTCAGGATGAACACGGTTGGTGAGTTGTGTTTGGGATGATGTTCCCAGCTAGAATCAAACAGTTCTGTCATGAAGTGTCTCTGCAGTCAGTAGGAGGAGACTCGTGTCACATTACTGTCATTTCTATAGTACTTCATGACAACTGAGTCTCAGGAGTGAAAATTAATCCAGACTCTATCATCACACTACTGAAGGTGAAAAGAGTGAGACTCCCTCTAGTGGATGTTGTGCAGTATTGTGTTGTCTTTGCTCCAAAGGTTTTTGTACAGAGTTGTGGTGTTTCCTGTCACTGTGGGCTTCAGAGCACAGTAGTACACAGCAGAGTCTGTCACTGCAGCAGAGGAGATCTCCAGATGGACACGTTTCTCTTCTTTGTTTATGTGAGCTGAGAAATCAGAAGCAGTTTTATGAATCAATCCTCCCTCTGTGATGTAGAGCAGGAACTCTGGTCTGGACCTCTGGTTCTGTTGGTACCACAGGATACTGTAGATAGCGCCCTCATATGTACAGGTCAGGTTGATGCTTCTGCCCTCTGCAACATGCCCTTCAGTACTTTCTGGCCTGATGCTGTTCATGGAACCCAGAGCTGCAAAATGAGAGTTGTTCCTGTCGTTAGTCTGAGAGATTCTCACACAACAGTTACTTTACACGGATAAACCTTTAGCCGGGATGATCTGGTTAATGCTGCAGGTCACTGTGGCATCTGTTCCAACACTCACCTATAAAGTGAAAGAAAGGTAAAACGAAGTAAAGCATCATGTCTTTGGAGTTGTTGAAGCCAAACACACAGCAGAAGAGCAAAGTAAAGAGTCTCTCTGCTGCTCAGCCTTCTGCTCAACATCCAGCTCATTAACATCTTGGTTCTCAAACATTCTGCTCTGGAGACAGAAGTATTCTCATTGGTTGAGTTAAATGTCAGTGGGCGTGGCCAGAGAATCAGCCCTAGCCGATGTTGAACCATCACCGCTTCACGTTGAAGGGGGCCAGCTGGTTGATCGTGGATAAGGATCCTCCTGGATGTGTCCCTGTAGCTTCTGGTAGGAGATTGTACACCTGCAGTCTGGAACGGTGTTCTTCAGGATGACCTGGAGCATGTTCCTTTGGAGAGGGATGTCTGGAATAATCCGCTCAAGCTTCTGCCCCTCCACCCGGCCCTGGATAACATGAAGAGAACAGATCCCTGAAAAGACTCATCCAGAAGACCTGTGCTTCAGGATGACGATGACCTACATGCTGCATTGTTGCATCAGGAGCTCTGGCCACATTGAATCATGTTATTTTACTTTAGGTGAAGGGATGACATGTTATCTATTATTTACTGCAATTGAATAATAACTGAGAAACAGTCAACTTACACAAAAGCACACATTGTGTCAATAAAAGGAATTCTGGTTCATGCTGAATAGTAATGTCTCTCTGGATCCAACCCTTCACCTCCAAGGACTAAACAGCAGAGAAGAGCTGTAGCGGAGGCCTCTGATGTTGGTTGAGTTGGTTGAACAGTGTTATTGTCTCAACGGTACACAGAGTGAGACTCCCTCTAGTGGATGTTGTGCAGTATTGTGTTGTCTTTGCTCCAAAGGTTTTTGTACAGAGTTGTGGTGTTTCCTGTCACTGTGGGCCTCAGAGCACAGTAGTACACAGCAGAGTCTGTCACATGAAGCTTCTGGATCTTCAGAGGAACTGATGTCTTGTTGATTGAAGCATCAAATCTGTCTTTGAGGAACTCTGGAGCTTTAACTACTGTGTTTGAGTAGCATTTCAGCATGTACTTTGGGAAGTCATTGACTTCTTGTTTGTACCAGAACAAATAGGGAAACGTGGCAGTCGTCTCAAAGGTACAGGGGAGTGTAACGGTCTGTCCTTCAGTAGCGATGACATCTCCTGTTGACTGGGTCACTCTGTCTTCTCCTTTACACTCTGAGGAAGAAGAGAACATGCAGAAGAGGAGATGATCAATACAGATGATTGATTAAAGCAGATATGTCCGTAGGTTAAAGACTTCTTTAGCCAGAGAGTCACACACATAGACATTTAGAATAGTCTGCTTCCACTGACTGCTGTCTGATGTCACATTGAACCATACAATGAGTTATTTAAAAGGTACTAGATACCCACAGAAAGGAGCTTTTGTTTTTCTGTATGATGAAGATTAAAACACTCACAGCTGGTTTGTGGTGGAAAGTGTTGAGAGAGGAACATGTTGTTTCTATCTTACCAGAGAACAGAGCAGCAAGAATGATCCACAGCCAATGTCCCATCTCTACAAGCAGGTTTAAACCAGCAGCAGAAACCAGCTGATGTCCAACATGCAGTCTGACAGCTGTTCTCTTCACAGCAGCACTTCTTCTGGACTGAATGCTTGAACACGCTGCAGAAGTACTGCACGCCTACTTGATAACGTCGCCCTCTACAGGAAATAAAACGTTCATTCAAGATGTGGAAAAAAGGCTTCCAGCAGCTCGTCAGTGTCAGCTGGAGTTTTTGTACAGAGTTGTGGTGTTTCCTGTCACTGTGGGCCTCAGAGCACAGTAGTACACAGCAGAGTCTGTCACTGCAGCAGAGGAGATCTCCAGATGGACTTGATTTCTCTTCTCATTCAGTTTAGCAGTCAGTCGAGGGTTTGGAGGTTTTGCTTGCACCACTGAAGACTGTGTCGTATCAGTTATCAGGAGAAGGAACTGAGGAGCTGATCCAGGATCCTGTCGATACCACTGGAGGTTGTTGGCTTTAACTGAATAGTTACAGGACAGAGTGACACCAAAGCCCTGTGATGACACCACTTCAGCCCTGCTGGGAGTAATATCACTTCCCATGGTGTTACCTAGTGAGGAGGACCACATGTTATATTCAGAGTTCTGGTCCAAAGGCTTGATTTGAAATCCATCACTCTATGACAATGTTTAGTGAAACAAATGATGCTGTCAACAAGTTATTAATCACTTATTAGTGATGAAGTGATGACATCTAGATTTGTGTCTGTGAAATGTTAAATTCTGAAGTTATCTTTCAGGTTTTATGGTCAAAAACATACGTACCTATGAGAGTTGAAAAGAACAGAACTGCAGCAAGTTTTTCCATGTTTACAGAAGTGGAATGTTGTAACTTGAGTGTTCAGGATGAACACGGTTGGTGAGTTGTGTTTGGGATGATGTTCCCAGCTAGAATCAAACAGTTCTGTCATGAAGTGTCTCTGCAGTCAGTAGGAGGAGACTCGTGTCACATTACTGTCATTTCTATAGTATTACATTATTATTACATTTCATTTAGCTGACGCTTTTATCCAAAGCGACTTACATGATATACAGTAGACCGTAGACACAGCAACGGTGAGCAATTAGGGTTAAGTGTCTTGCTCAAGGACACAACGACATGGACTGGCTGAAGCGGGGTTTGAACCACCGACCTTCTGATTGAAAGACTGACTTGCTAACCACTGAGCCACAGTCGCCCCCCTAGTACTTCATGACAACTGAGTCTCAGGAGTGAAAAGAATCCAGACTCTATCATCACACTACTGAAGGTGAAAAGAGTGAGACTCCCTCTAGTGGATGTTGTGCAGTATTGTGTTGTCTTTGCTCCAAAGGTTTTTGTACAGAGTTGTGGTGTTTCCTGTCACTGTGGGCTGCAGAGCACAGTAGTACACAGCAGAGTCTGTCACTGCAGCAGAGGAGATCTCCAGATGAAACTCTTTAGATGTTTTGTCATGTCTCAAAGACAACCCTTCTCTTTTCTCTGAATATTCCATGATGAGAAGCTGTGGAGATGAACTGGGCTTCTGTTGATACCAGTAGAGGTTTTGTACAGAGCCTGAATAGTTGCAGGAGAGAGTCACATTGTGTCCTTCCAAAGCCAGCATTACATCTTTAAATGGTGTCACTGAATCCTCAGAGGATCCTGAAAAGAACAAAGATAGTTTTCACCATTTGTGTTTCTATGAACTGAGTTTAATGGGAGAAGTTTAAGTGGACTTTAATTGGAGTTTAATTGGAGAATGTTTGAATTAAGTCCAAGATTTCGTGTTAAAGTTGACTTACCAGTTTGAAACATGAACATCATAAACCAAACTAAAAAGAGCTGCATCGTCTTCACTTGTTCTGAACGAACAAAGAGAGAACACAGAACGTCTTCAGATCCAACAGGAAACCTCAGCTCCTCCTCTTCCTGTGGTCTGTTTACATTCAGAATGATGCACATTTTAGAAATGTCAGTGATGCTGCACTAATCATCATCATCATCATCATCATCCAAGAAGGTCACACTGATGGAGGAATTTGCAGAAATACCCCCTGAATTAATGTTGAGAGAACAACTTTCTTGAGATCAGTCATCATGCTGAATCAGCTCCACATGATAGTTCAGGTTCCTCGCTGCTAAAACTGAAACTTGGTTCCGCTCCTCGACGTTTAACAGCTGAGGAACTATGGGTCCAGATGGTTCCAATGCATCACTCTCAAACATTATATGAAAATATGAAAGTGTTCCTTCAGGTTGTGAAATAGGAACGCATCCGTGAGATTGCAAACCATATTCCCCGAGAAATATTCAGAACTAAGTAGCAGTTCAACTTACTTTATCTGCACCGTAGTGATGACGCATGAAGAGAAGAGGCACTCAAGTGGTCGCGGTTAGTCGTGCACCTCCGGATTTTCAACTTGATGCGTCTGGTGCGCATGAACACATGAGATTCATGGTCCAGATACAACGGCGTCTGGGTCAGGACCGAGGTCGGCCTGGTAGTGACCCGGGCATAAAGTATAAATGGCTTCATTCAGGCTCAGAATCGGGCGCGTCTGCAGAGGCTTGTGCTACTGAGCAAGAACAGATTAAAACAAGTTTAGTCTCACTCCTGGTCCGCTCGAGTTCACAGGGGCATCATCCCTTAGCGATGCTGTTATTTCACCTGCTTGCTGCACATGGCCTCTTCCTGGTCCAGATATGTACAATTGTATCTTTCTTGTTGACCGGTTCTAACGTGATCATGTTCTCCAATTCCTGTTTAACGTGACCTGCCTTAAAGTTGTCGTTTCTCATTTCTCAAGATCTGAATTACCTACTTTCTCGTTTCCCGGTCTTGACCCAGACTATTCTGTTTTGTGCTCTGACTTGACCCCAACTATCCTGAGCTGTGGTCTAACTTGACCCCAACTATCCTGAGCTTTCGTCTAACTTGACCTCAACTATCCTGAGCTGTGGTCTAACTTGAGCCCAACTATCCTGAGCATTGGTCTAACTTGACCCTAACTATCCTGAGCATTGGTCTAACTTGACCCCAACTATCCTGAGCTTTGGTCTACCTTGACCCCAACTATCCTGGGCTGTGGTCTAACTTGAACTATCCTGAGCTTTGGTCTAACTTTACCCAAACTATCCTAAACTGCAGTCAACCTTGACCCCAACTATCCTGAGATGTGGTCTAACTTGATCCCAACCATCCTGACCTGCAGTCTAAAAGTGAGCCCAACTATACTGATCTGTTGCGTTACTTGAGCCCCATAATGCTAAGCTGTGGTCTAACTTAACTCCCCAACTATCCTGAGCTTTGGTCTAACTTGACCCCAACTATCCTGAGCTTTGGTCTAACTTGAACTATCCTGAGCTTTGGTCTAACTTGAGCCCAACTATACTGATCTTTGGTCTAACTTGAACTATCCTGAGCTTTGGTCTAACTTGACCCCAACTATACTGAGCTTTGGTCTAACTTGACCCCAACTATCCTGAGATGAGGTCTAACTTGACCCCAACTATCCTGAGCTTTCGTCTAACTTGACCTCAACTATCCTGAGCTGTGGTCTAACTTGAGCCCAACTATCCTGAGCATTGGTCTAACTTGACCCTAACTATCCTGAGCATTGGTCTAACTTGACCCCAACTATCCTGAGCTTTGGTCTACCTTGACCCCAACTATCCTGGGCTGTGGTCTAACTTGACCCCAACTATCCTGGGCTGTGGTCTAACTTGAACTATCCTGAGCTTTGGTCTAACTTTACCCAAACTATCCTAAACTGCAGTCAACCTTGACCCCAACTATCCTGAGATGTGGTCTAACTTGATCCCAACCATCCTGACCTGCAGTCTAAAAGTGAGCCCAACTATACTGATCTGTTGCGTTACTTGAGCCCCATAATGCTAAGCTGTGGTCTAACTTAACTCCCCAACTATCCTGAGCTTTGGTCTAACTTGACCCCAACTATCCTGAGCTTTGGTCTAACTTGAGCCCAACTATACTGATCTTTGGTCTAACTTGAACTATCCTGAGCTTTGGTCTAACTTGACCCCAACTATACTGAGCTTTGGTCTAACTTGACCCCAACTATCCTGAGATGAGGTCTAACTTGACCCCAACTATCCTGAGCTGTGGTCTAACTTGACCCCAACTATTCTGAGATGTGGACTAACGTGACCCCAAATATCTTCATTTGTGGTCTTACTTGAACCCAACTATCCTGAGCTTTGGTCTAACTTGACCCCAACTATCCTGAGCTTTGGTCTAACTTGACCCCAACTATACTGATCTTTGGTCTAACTTGAACTATACTGAGCTTTAGTCTAACTTGACCCCAACTATACTGAGCTTTGGTCTAACTTGACCCCAACAATCCTGAGATGAGGTCTAACTTGACCCCAACTATCCTGAGCTGTGGTCTAACTTGACCCCAACTATCCTGAGCTGTGGTCTAACTTGACCCCAACTATTCTGAGATGTGGACTAACTTGACCCCAAATATCTTCATTTGTGGTCTTACTTGACCCCAACTATCCTGAGCTTTGGTCTAACTTGAACTATCCTGAGCTTTGGTCTAACTTGACCCCAACTATACTGAGCTTTGGTCTAACTTGACCCCAACTATCCTGAGATGAGGTCTAACTTGACCCCAACTATCCTGAGCTGTGGTCTAACTTGACCCCAACTATTCTGAGATGTGGACTAACTTGACCCCAAATATCTTCATTTGTGGTCTTACTTGAACCCAACTATCCTGAGCTTTGGTCTAACTTGACCCCAACTATCCTGAGCTTTGGTCTAACTTGACCCCAACTATACTGATCTTTGGTCTAACTTGAACTATCCTGAGCTTTGGTCTAACTTGACCCCAACTATACTGAGCTTTGGTCTAACTTGACCCCAACTATCCTAAGATGAGGTCTAACTTGACCCCAACTATCCTGAGCTGTGGTCTAACTTGACCCCAACTATTCTGAGATGTGGACTAACTTGACCCCAACTATACTGATCTTTGGTCTAACTTGAACTATCCTGAGCTTCGGTCTAACTTGACCCCAACTATACTGAGCTTTGGTCTAACTTGACCCCAACTATCCTGAGCTGTGGTCTAACTTTACCCAAACTATCCTGAGCTGCAGTCAACCTTGACCCCAACTATCCTGAGAGTGGTCTAACTTGATCCCAACCAGCCTGACCTGCAGTCTAAAAGTGAGCCCAACTATCCTGATCTGTTCTGTTACTTGAGCCCCATAATGCTGAGCTGTGGTCTAACTTAACTCCTCAACTATCCTAAGCTTTGGTCTAACTTAACCCCAACTATCCTGAGCTTTGGTCTAACTTGAACTATCCTGATCTGTAGACTAACTTCACCCCAAATATCTTCATTTGTGGTCTTACTTGACACCAAATATCTTCATTTATCTCTTACTTGACCCGAACTATCTTGAGCTGCGGTCTATAAGTGACATCATTCTACTTGTTTGCAGTCTTAAATGAAATGTAACATGAGTGAGATTAATTTCACACAATACTTGCATACCGTGCACATTCTATGCACTTTATCTTTTTGATATTTTTGATATTTTGATATTCTACTGTTCAATTGTAAATATTCATTCATCCATTCATTCATTCTCATTTATTGCACTGCATTTACTGTTAAATGTGTATTGTTAAATGTTAAATCTTATGCACCTTCCGCCAGGACAAATTCCTTGAATGTGAAAACAAACATGGCAATAAATGGTTCTGATTCTGATTCTGATTCTGATGCAGATCCTGTCTTACATATCCTCCAGAGGACCACCCCGCTCTGTGTTCTGGTCTTCAATATATGAAAAGTAACTGGGGTGAAGACACACGTATACACACATGGAACATGTTATCAGGAAAGGGTCACAGGTCATGTGAAGGAAAACCCTCCGTCCCTCTGTTACTCTAATGTGTAACCCCAAAAGGTCATGTTCGTGTTTGATCAATGGAGTTTGAGAAGAAACGAGTATCAGTTGCACATCTGGTAAAATAGCATTATTCATAAGCTATATTATTAGACAGAGTTACAAAGAATTAGTTTTTCTTTGACAAAAAGAATCCAGACTCTATCATCACACTACTAAAGGTACACAGAGTGAGACTCCCTCTGGTGGATGTTGTGCAGTATTGTGTTGTCTTTGCTCCAAAGGTTTTTGTACAGAGTTGTGGTGTTTCCTGTCACTGTGGGCCTCAGAGCACAGTAGTACACAGCAGAGTCTGTCACATGAAGCTTCTGGATCTTCAGAGGAACTGAAGTCTTGTTCATTGAAGCATCAAATCTGTCTTTGAGGAACTCTGGAGCTTTAACTACTGTGTTTGAGAAGCATTTCAGCATGTACTTTGGAAAGTCATTGACTTCTTGTTTGTACCAGAACAAAGTGGGACTTGCTCTTGTTGTCTCAAAGGTACAGGGGAGTGTAACGGTCTGTCCTTCAGTAGCGATGACATCTCCTGTTGACTGGGTCACTCTGTCTTCTCCTTTACACTCTGAGGAAGAAGAAAACATGCAGAAGAGGAGATGATCAATACAGATGATTTATTAAAGCAGATATGTCCGTAGGTTAAAGACTTCTTTAGCCAGAGAGTCACACACATAGACATTTAGAATAGTCTGCTTCCACTGACTGCTGTCTGATGTCACATTGAACCATACAATGAGTTATTTAAAAGGTACTAGATACCCACAGAAAGGAGCTTTTGCTTTTCTGTATGATGAAGATTAAAACACTCACAGCTGGTTTGTGGTGGAAAGTGTTGAGAGAGGAACATGTTGTTTCTATCTTACCAGAGAACAGAGCAGCAAGAATGATCCACAGCCAATGTCCCATCTCTACAAGCAGGTTTAAACCAGCAGCAGAAACCAGCTGATGTCCAACATGCAGTCTGACAGTTGTTCTCTTCACAGCAGCACTTCTTCTGGACTGAATGCTTGAACACGCTGCAGAAGTACTGCACGCCTACTTGATAACGTCGCCCTCTACAGGAAATAAAACGTTCATTCAAGATGTGGAAAAAAGGCTTCCAGCAGCTCGTCAGAGTGTCAGCTGGAGTTTTTGTACAGAGTTGTGGTGTTTCCTGTCACTGTGGGCCTCAGAGCACAGTAGTACACAGCAGAGTCTGTCACTGCAGCAGAGGAGATCTCCAGATGGACTTGATTTCTCTTTTCATTCAGTTTAGCAGTCAGTCGAGGGTTTGAAGGTTTTGCTTCCACCACTGAAGACTGTGTCGTATCAGTTATCAGGAGAAGGAACTGAGGAGCTGATCCAGGATCCTGTCGATACCACTGGAGGTTGTCGGCTTTAACTGAATAGTTACAGGACAGAGTGACACCAAAGCCCTGTGATGACACCACTTCAGCCCTGCTGGGAGTAATATCACTTCCCATGGTGTTACCTAGTGAGGAGGACCACATGTTATAGTCAGAGTTCTGGTCCAAAGGCTTGATTTGAAATCCATCACTCTATGACAATGTTTAGTGAAACAAATGATGCTGTCAACAAGTTATTAATCACTTATTAGTGATGAAGTGATGACATCTAGATTTGTGTCTGTGAAATGTTAAATTCTGAAGTTATCTTTCAGGTTTTATGGTCAAAAACATACGTACCTATGAGAGTTGAAAAGAACAGAACTGCAGCAAGTTTTTCCATGTTTACAGAAGTGGAATGTTGTAACTTGAGTGTTCAGGATGAACACGGTTGGTGAGTTGTGTTTGGGATGATGTTCCCAGCTAGAATCAAACAGTTCTGTCATGAAGTGTCTCTGCAGTCAGTAGGAGGAGACTCGTGTCACATTACTGTCATTTCTATAGTACTTCATGACAACTGAGTCTCAGGAGTGAAAAGAATCCAGACTCTATCATCACACTACTGAAGGTGAAAAGAGTGAGACTCCCTCTAGTGGATGTTGTGCAGTATTGTGTTGTCTTTGCTCCAAAGGTTTTTGTACAGAGTTGTGGTGTTTCCTGTCACTGTGGGCCTCAGAGCACAGTAGTACACAGCAGAGTCTGTCACATGAAGCTTCTGGATCTTCAGAGGAACTGATCGTAAGGTGGAATCCAGTGTGGATGAAAATCTCCCCTCGTCCTCTATTTTCCCCGAGCCGACCTTAAAGCGGCTCAGGATGAATTTGGGGCTGTTGTTTCCGACCTGTTTGTACCAGAAGAGATAATGATTTGATGAACTGCTGTTGTATAGACAGCCGAGTGTCACGGCCTCTCCTTCGGGCGCTGCCACATCTGCTTCTGGCTGCAGCACGCTGTCTGTTTGGGCTCGGCTTCCTGCAAAGACACAACACACCAGTGTTACAGAACCATGCCGGTGTTGGATTGATAGCAAGGACCAAAGCGTGTTCATACCGAGGCTCAGAGCAGCCAGCAGCGCGGAGATGAACAGAGGCGTCATGGCTGCAGTGCTGAGCACCTGTGAGCTCCAGCAGCTGTACAGAGATCTCTGGTGAGTCTTCATCACACTGAGATCTCTGGTGAGTCTTCATCACACTGAGATCTCTGGTGAGTCTTCATCACACTGAGTGGGTGGATAGGAAGGAGGAGCCTGATCACAGTGGCTGCTCATTTTCAGCCCTGAGAAGGAACATTTCAACAACACGTCACTTTTTATGTGCGTGGCTTGTATATCACTTACTCATAACTTCACAATTGTTGGGCCTAGTGCGCATGACATGTACACTGGTCATACAGGTGGTCTGGTGGATAGGATCTGCTGCTCATGTGGCTCCTCCCAGTGTTTCATTAGCAGCTGTAACCACAGACAATCTGATCAATCATGAATCCTTCTGACATGAAACTGTGGTCTGAATACCACTTCCCTCCTCTTTGAAGAGCAGTCAGAAATGTGTGTTCAGGTTTTTGTACAGCCTCTAGTTCACTTTGGATCACTGTGTTTCTAGAGCACAGTAGTAGAGAGCTGTGTCTGTCAGGCTCAGTCTCGTTATGGTCAGTACAGAAGACTCTCTACTGGTTTGACATTCATATCGTTCATCAGGAATATATTCATTTGTGATATCTCTTGCTCCTTTCCAGAGAATGAAGTGAGGAGCCTGAAGGTCCGAATGATGTTTGTACCAATAAAGGTAAACGGAGTTTGACGTGGTGTCGTAGTCACATCTGAGTGAGACGGATTCTCCTTCTCTTTGAATGACTTCATCTCCTGCAGGAGAGATTCTGTCTCCAGCTACGAGTCCTGTAAAAGAAGAGAAGATGAAGCCGTTAGCCGAACATTGTTGATGAGAGCAGACAGTGGAGCTCTGGTCATATCAAGCTTTAGGGAATAATGAACACATGTTGTTCTTTCTATCTTACCAGCGAACAGAGCAGCAAGAAGGATCCACAGCCGATGCTCCATCTCTACCAGCAGGTTTAAACCAGCAGCAGAAACAAGCTGATGTCCACCAGTTCCATTCACTTCTGAGCTCCTCCTCCTCCCCAAATGCAGCATTTAGTACTTTTTGGAGGTACGAACTTTGTCTTTTTCTGGTGTTGACTTACTAACAGGAGTTACTAAAAGATTGCTGTGAAAAATGAATGATCTTTTCAGGATTTTCAACACAAGAAATACTTTAATTCATACTCCATACAGGATTATAAATGATCAATAATATCTATGAGCAGTAAGCGTAACATCAACAGACACCTCAACAAGATGTATGTCAGTTTACAGAAGTATAGGTGGAGGTTGAGCTCTCTGATCTAGACTCACTCAGTTGTAGAAACATCTGAACACCAGCACTTCACATGTAATAAACCAGCTGCCATGATTACTGTGATGTAATGGCCTCTATGATCACATATTATCAGCAACACAATGTAGACTGATGTTGTGTTTAAAACATTATTTTAACTAAAGGCAACATAAATATAAAATGAGAGGACCTATGATTGAACCCTGTGGAACACCACAATAACGCACAGCCTTTAATAAAGATGTACATATAACAATAATTATATTGACACATTGTTGCATATGATCACCATGTGTTTCAGATATTAAATAATATGCTCAAACACATTTTATCAATTATTATTACAGATTTAATTTCAGCTATGTTAGATGTCAGAGGACTTTGATTGATACTTGAGGAAGTTGAAGAATTGTTCATATTTATAATAAGCCACAACACTTCATTAGCATCACTTCCCTAAATCAGTTTCTTCTTCAGTGCTTCATTTCCTGTTGTTTTCATCAACTCCACAAAGAATCCAGACTCTATCATCACACTACTAAAGGTACACAGAGTGAGACTCCCTCTAGTGGATGTTGTGCAGTATTGTGTTGTCTTTGCTCCAAAGGTTTTTGTACAGAGTTGTGGTGTTTCCTGTCACTGTGGGCCTCAGAGCACAGTAGTACACAGCAGAGTCTGTCACTGCAGCAGAGGAGATCTCCAGATGAAACTCTTTAGATGTTTTGTCATGTCTCAAAGACAACCCTTCTCTTTTCTCTGAATATTCCGTGATGAGAAGCTGTGGAGATGAACTGGGCTTCTGTTGATACCAGTAGAGGTTTAGTACAGAGCTTGAATAGTTGCAGGAGAGAGTCACATTGTGTCCTTCCAAAGCCAGCATTACATCTTTAAATGGTGTCACTGAATCCTCAGAGGATCCTGAAAAGAACAAAGATACTTTTCACCATTTGTGTTTCTATGAACTGAGTTTAATGGGAGAAGTTTAAGTGGACTTTAAGTGGAGAATGGATGAATTAAGTCCAAGAGTTCTTGTTAAAGTTGACTTACCAGTTTGAAACATGAACATCATAAACCAAACTAAAAAGAGCTGCATCGTCTTCACTTGTTCTGAATGAACAAAGAGAGAACACAGAACGTCTTCAGATCCAACAGGAAACCTCAGCTCCTCCTCTTCCTGTGGTCTGTTTACATTCAGAATGATGCACATTTTAGAAATGACAGTGATGCACTAATCATCATCATCATCATCATCCAAGAAGGTCACACTGAAGGAGGAATTGGTCTGACTTGACCCCAACTATCGTTATCTGCAGTCTAACTTAATTCCTAACTATCCTGAGCTGCGGTCTAAAAGTGACATCATCCTACTTGTTTGCGGTCTTAATTGAAATGTAACTTGAGTGTTCAGGATGAACACGGTTGGTGAGTTGTGTTTGGGATGATGTTCTCAGCTAAAATCAAACAGTTCTGTCATGTAGTGTCTCTGCAGTCAGTAGGAGGAGACTCGTGTCACATTACTGTCATTTCTATAGTACTTCATGACAACTGATTCTCAGGAGTGAAAAGTGTGGTGGAAATTAATATTTTCCTTGTGAGAAATCAACAATACTTTAAGCACGTTATTCTTTGAACAATTTATTACAGGATAAGATATATTAAGATTATAATGAGTTTACAAGGGTTTTCACTACTATTTTTAGTGGGAGTTTTTCCTGATCCGATGTGAGATCCCGGGACAGGGATGTTGTATGTGTACAGATTGTAAAGCCCTCAGAGGCAAATCTGTATTTGTGATTTTGGGCTATAAAAAATAAACTGAATTGAATCTCACAAGAGCCTTAATAAAAACATAAGTCATGGTGCATTTAGCCAAATGGTTCAGAATGTTCTTCCTCCTACAAGAGACCGAAGAGTCTGACCATATTCTCCATGCAGAGCTGTGTCTTAAATATCCTCCAGAGGACCACCCCGCTCTGTGTTCTGTTATTCAATATATGAAAAGTAACTGGGGTGAAGACACACATATACACACATGGAACATGTTATCAGGAAAGGGTCACAGGTCATGTGAAGGAAAACCCTCCGTCCCTCTGTCACTCTAATGTGTAACCCCAAAAGGTCATGTTCGTGCTTGTTTGATCACTGGAGTTGGAGAAGAAACGAGTATCAGTTGCACATCTGGTAAAATAGCATTATTCCCAAGTTATATTATTACACAGAGTTAAAAATAATTACGTGGCGAGTTGGATCAGATGGCGGGGGAGCCGGCTAGAGAGACCTGGCAAGCCCAAACGTGTAGTGAGGGTGAACTGGGAACGTCTGGCAGAGGATCCTGTCCGGGAGGTCTTCAACTCCCACCTCCAGAAGGACTTCTCACACATCCCAAGGGAGGTTGGGGACATGGAATACGAGTGGATCATGTTCAAAGCCTCTATTGTGAACGCGGCCACCAGGAGCTGTGGTCGGAAGGTCATCGGTGCCTGTCGTGGCGGCAACCCGAGAACCCGGTGGTTGACACCGGGGGTGAGGGAAGCAGTCAAGCTGAAGAAGGAGGCCTTTCGGGCCTGGTTGGCCCAGGGGTCTCCTGAAGCAGCTGACAGGTACAGGCAGGCCAGAAGGACTGCAGCTGCGGTGGTCACGGATGCTAAAACTCGGGCATGGGAGGAGTTCGGGGAGGCCATGGAGAAGGACTTTCGGTTGGCCTCAAGGAGGTTCTGGCAAACCATCCGACGACTCAGGAAGGGAAAGCAGGGCCTTCCCCAGGCTTTTATCAGCAGGGGAGGGTTGCTGCTGACCCAGACAGAGGATATCGTCGGGCGGTGGAAGGAGCACTTTGAGGAACTCCTAAACCCGGTCAACATGTTCCCTGAATAGGGGGCAGCACCTGAAGACTTGGGGTGGATGCAGCCATATCCCTGGTGGAGGCCACTAAGGTAGTCAAAAAGCTCCTTGGTTGCAAGGCGCCGGGGATGGATGAGATCCGCCCTGAAATGCTGAAGGCGCTGGACTTTGTTGGGCTGTCTTGGCTGACACGCCTCTTCAATGTCGCATGGGGGTCGGGCACAGTGCCCATGGACTGGCAGACCGGGGTGGTGGTTCCCATCTTCAAGAAGGGGGACCGGAGAGTGTGCTCGAATTATCGGGGTATCACACTACTCAGCCTCCCGGGAAAAGCTTATGCCAGGGTGCTGGAAGGGAGGCTCCAACAGTTTGTCGAACCTCGGATTCAAGATGAACAGTGCGGGTTTCGTCCTGGTCGTGGAACAGTGGACCAGATCTTTACCCTCGCAAGGATACTGGAGGGGTCCTGGGAGTTTGCCCATCCAGTCCACATGTGCTTTGTGGACCTGGAGAAGGCTTTCGACCAGGTCCCTCTGGGCTTTTTGTGTGGGGTGCTGCGGGAGTATGGTGGGCCGGACCCGTTGCAACAGGCCATCCGGTCTCTGTACGCCTGCAGTAGGAGCTGTGTTTGTATCCTCGGTACTAAGACATGTTCCTGGTGGGTGTTGGCCTCTGCCAGGGCTGCCCTTTATCACCGGTCCTGTTCGTGACTTTCACGGACAGGATATCTAGGCGCAGCTGTGGGGTGGAGAACGTCAGGTTCGGGATCTCGGGATTGCCTCTCAGCTGTTTGCAGATGATGTGGTCCTGTTTGCCTCTTCGGACCATGACCTCCAGCATTCACTGGGGCATTTTGCAGCCGAGTGTGAAGCGGCGGGGATGAGAGTCAGCACCACGAAATCTGAGGCCATGGTGCTCTGCCGGAAACCGGTGGATTGCTCCCTCCGGGTGGGGACAAAGTGCCTACCACAAGCGAAGGAGTTCAAGTATCTCGGGGTCTTGTTCACGAGTGAGGGTAAAATGGAGCGGGAGATCGACAGGCGTATCGGTGCGGCTGCAGCAGTAAAGCAGACGTTGCACCGGGCCGTTTTGGTGAAGATTTACTCAATTTACTGGTCGGCCTACGTCCCAACCCTCACCTCTGGTCCGAAACTTTGGGTCGTGACCGAAAGAACGAGGTCTCGGATACAAGCGGCCAAAATGAGTTTCCTCCGTAGAGTTGCCGGGCTCAGCCTTAGTCAAAGTCAAAGTCAAAATCAAAGTCAGCTTTAATGTCAATTTTTTACATGTGCAAACATACAAAAGATCGAAAGTACGTTTCTCTTCTGTCCAACATAAAGTTAATAGTGAATAATAATAATAAAGTGCAAATAGGTTTTAAAAAACAAAAGACAAAAACAAATTAAGAAAAAGAGAGAAACATATAAGCAGTTATAACAACATAAATAACATAAATTAGGAACTGTGAATGACTATGTATGTTAGCAGCAGTCAGACAGAGTTCAGCAGCATTTAGACATGAGTGTCTAAAGAGGACGGAGTGGGAGGGTGGGGAGAGAGTTCAGCTTCCTGACAGCCTGGTGGATGAAGCTGTTGGACAGCCTGGTGGTGCGAGCCCGGAGGCTCCGGTATCTCCTACCGGAGGGCAGGAGGCTGAAGAGACCGTGTGAGGGGTGGCAGGAGTCGCTCACAATCATGGTCACTTTGCGGGTGAGGCGGGTGTCATATATGTCCTGCAGGGAGGGGAGGGGGGGAGTGAGGCACCAATGATCCGTCCAGCTGCATTCACTATGCGCTGCAGGGCTTTCCTGTTGTAGTCTGTGCAGCTTCCGCCCCACACAGTGATGCTGCTGGTCAGGATGCTCTCAATGGTGCCACGGTAGAAGGTGCACATGATGGATGGGGGGCTTCCTGCTTTCCTCAGCTTGCGGAGGAAGTAGAGCCGCCTCTGTGCCTTCTTTGCCAGCGATGAAGTGTTGGCTGTCCACGAGAGGTCCTCGCTGATGTCCACCCCCAGGAATTTGGTGCTGCTGACTCGCTCAATGTCCGCACCGTTGATGGTCAGTGGTGGGTGATGAGTGTGGCCTTTCCGGAAGTCAACAACAATCTCCTTGGTCTTGCTGTTGTTGAGCAGGAGGTTGTTGTCTCCGCACCACGTGGTCAGAAGGTTGACCTCCTTCCTGTAGAGGGTCTCATCATCCTTGGTGATGAGACCTATCAGCGTTGTGTCGCCTGCAAACTTGACCAGGTGATTGGTGCTGTAGGTGGTTTTGCAGTCGTGTGTCAGCAAGGTGAAGAGCAGTGGACTGAGCACACAGCCCTGAGGGGCCCCTGTACTCAGTGTTATGCTGCTCGAGGTGTTGTTGCCGACGCGTACTGCGTACTGGAAAGGGACCAGGGTGGGGGGAGATGGATTTGATATGTGACATGACTAGTCGTTCAAAGCACTTCATGATTATGGGGGTAAGTGCCACTGGACGATAGTCATTGAAGCAGGATGGAGTGGATTTCTTTGGCACAGGTATGATGGTGGTGGCCTTGAAGCACGATGGAACAACAGCTTGTCTCAGAGAAGTGTTGAAGACATCCGTGAAGACGTCCTTAAGCTCCTCTGCGCAGTCCCTCAACACACGACCAGGGATGTTGTCTGGACCTGTTGCCTTGCGGGTGTTGATAGTGGAGAGAGTCCTCTTCACGCTGGCAGCAGACAGGAATCTTGTGTGGACGAGTGCAGTTCTGTGCTTCAAACCGTGCAAAGAAACTGTTGAGGTCGTTTAGCAGAGAGATGTTGCTGCCGCAGGTCTGTGGCGCGGGTTTCTAGTCTGTGATGGTCTGAATGCCCTGGTCTATAGTCTGTGATGGCCTGAATGCCCTGCCACAGGCTCCGTGTGTCTCTGCTGTCTTTAAAGTGTTATCTTGTTAGTATAATCCTGTTTTGCTTTCCTGATGCCGTGGCACAGGTTGGCTCTCGCTGTTCTCAGGTCCATTTCGTCCCCGGCTCTGAAGGCTTTGTTCCTGGCCCTCAGGAGCCGGTGGACTTCCCCTGTCAGCCACGGCTTCTGGTTAGCCCGAGTGGTGATGGTCTTTACGTGGGTCACATCATCAATGCACTTACTAATGTAAGAAGTAACAGTGTCTGTGTACTCCCCAATGTCTGTGTGGTTGTTGTATGTGGCTGCCTGCTTAAACATTTCCCAGTCTGTTGAGCAGAAGCAGTCTTGGAGAGCAGAGGGGGCCCCCTCTGGCCACACCCGGACCTGCTTCAGAACCGGTCTGGAGACGTTCACTCTGGGTCTGTATGCTGGCATTAGCATGATGGTGATGTGGTCAGAGAGTCCTATGTGGGGGAGGGGGGAGGCCTTGTACGCTCCTTTGTGTGTTGTGTAGACCAGGTCCAAAATGTTGTCCCCTCTTGTTGGGAAGTCAACATGCTGATGAAGTTTGGGAAGGACAGTCTTAAGATTTGCGTGGTTGAAATCTCCGGCAAAGATGGTGAAGCCGTCTGTTGTTCACTGATGGCCTGGTACAGTTCACAAAGTGCCGCGTTTCTGTCACTGTTGTTGGGGGTGGGAGGGATGTAAACGGCGACTAGCAGAATCGCCGTAAATTCCCTCGGCAGATAAAAAGGACGGCACTTTATGATCATAAACTCCGCCAGCGGTGAGCAGTGTTTCCATACCACGACAGCGTCACGACACCATGATCCCGGATGTAAACACATACTCCGCCGCCGCTCAGCGAGGGCTCTGCCCGCTCGGTAGCATGTTAGCTGCTCCAGTCTCACAGCAGAGTCGGGGATATTGTCATTTAGCCATGTTTCCGTAAAAAGAAGCACACAGCAGTCCCTCACGTCTCGCTGCTCCGTCCGAAGCAGTCTTATGTGGTCCATTTTATTGTCCAAGGATCGCACATTAGCCATAATGATTGATGGTATGGCTGGACGAGTTGGCCTAGCCGCTAGCCTAGCTCGGACACCTCCGCGCTTACCCCTCTTCTGCTTCCTCTCACAACGCTTGCGGCGCCTCCTTTCTGGGGGAGGAGTGGCAGTCGAGTCCGGTGTGGTCGTAGGCCGGCGTAGTAGTCCGAGCTCCTCGAGGCTTTCTGCTTGTGCAGTATCCAGGGTTTTGTGTAGCACGGTCCTGTCGATGTTTAACAGAACCTGGCGACTGTACTTGTAATCCGACGTAGACAGACAAGGTGACGACGAACAAGTTTTGGACAAACTTTTGTACAAACATTCAGTAACGGGACAAAACACGAGATGGTTAGGACAGAGAGTCTGCACGCGCCGCCATCTTGAGTGACGTGTCTCCCTTAGAGATAGGGTAAGGAGCTCGGACATCAGGAGGGAGCTTGGAGTTGTCGAAAGGAGTCAGCTGAGGTGGAGGATGCCTCCAGGACGCCTCCCTTTAGAGGTTTTCCAGGCACGTCCAACTGGTAGGAGGCCCCGGGGAAGACCCAGGACACGCTGGAGGGATTATATCTCCCAGCTGGCCTGAACGCCTCGGGATCCCCCAGAATGAGCTGGTAGATGTTGTGGGTGAGAGAGAAGTCTGGGTCAGCCTGCTGGACCTGCTGCCTCCGCGACCCGACCCCGGATAAGTGGTGGAAAATGGATGGATGGATGGATGGACAAATAATTAGTTTTTCTTTGACAAAATTAATCCAGACTCTATCATCACACTACTGAAGGTACACAGAGTGAGACTCCCTCTAGTGGATGTTGTGCAGTATTGTGTTGTCTTTGCTCCAAAGGTTTTTGTACAGAGTTGTGGTGTTTCCTGTCACTGTGGGCCTCAGAGCACAGTAGTACACAGCAGAGTCTGTCACTGCAGCAGAGGAGATCTCCAGATGGACTTGATTTCTCTTTTCATTCAGTTTAGCAGTCAGTCGAGGGTTTGGAGGTTTTGCTTGCACCACTGAAGACTGTGTCGTATCAGTTATCAGGAGAAGGAACTGAGGAGCTGATCCAGGATCCTGTCGATACCACTGGAGGTTGTTGGCTTTAACTGAATAGTTACAGGACAGAGTGACACCAAAGCCCTGTGATGACACCACTTCAGCCCTGCTGGGAGTAATATCACTTCCCATGGTGTTACCTAGTGAGGAGGACCACATGTTATATTCAGAGTTCTGGTCCAAAGGCTTAATTTGAAATCCATCACTCTATGACAATGTTTAGTGAAACAAATGATGCTGTCAACAAGTTATTAATCACTTATTAGTGATGAAGTGTTGACATCTAGATTTGTGTCTGTGAAATGTTAAATTCTGAAGTTATCTTTCAGGTTTTATGGTCAAAAACATACGTACCTATGAGAGTTGAAAAGAACAGAACTGCAGCAAGTTTTTCCATGTTTACAGAAGTGGAATGTTGTAACTTGAGTGTTCAGGATGAACACGGTTGGTGAGTTGTGTTTGGGCTGATGTTCCCAGCTAGAATCAAACAGTTCTGTCATGAAGTGTCTCTGCAGTCAGTAGGAGGAGACTCGTGTCACATTACTGTCATTTCTATAGTACTTCATGACAACTGAGTCTCAGGAGTGAAAAGAATCCAGACTCTATCATCACACTACTGAAGGTGAAAAGAGTGAGACTCCCTCTAGTGGATGTTGTGCAGTATTGTGTTGTCTTTGCTCCAAAGGTTTTTGTACAGAGTTGTGGTGTTTCCTGTCACTGTGGGCCTCAGAGCACAGTAGTACACAGCAGAGTCTGTCACTGCAGCAGAGGAGATGTTCATCAGGATCCGGTCTGGATCCACTTCAATCTTCAGTCCAGAGATCTTATAATTTCCTACATTCCCTGAAGCAGAGTGTGAGATGAGGAACTCTGGTGGTTTTCCTGGATGTTGTCGATACCAGAAGAAATAATCACTAGTTGCATGTTTGTATCTGTAGGACAGAGTAACAGTCCTGTCTTCTAAACTGGACTCTTCTTTCTTGACTGGACTGAGTCCTTCACAGCTGACCCCTAAAGGAAGAGAGAACTCCAAAGACTCAGTTAATGGACCACATTGAAATAACATTGGGCCTTTATATACAGAATGGTACATACCTCTTACAAAGCACAATGACAGCAGGGAAAGTGAATAATAGTCTAATGCCAGCATGTTGAACAAAGGTGATGCTGGTGGTTTGTGTATTGAACTCTGAATATAGAAGTTCCTCTCTTCTATAGGTCAGGAACATCTTAGCTCCTCCCTGATTCTCTCGTGGAGGCGTGTCCTCTTCCTCCTGTTTTGGGCTTCATGACAGGAGTTATAAAGAAGTAGCTGTGATGATGCATCATCTTTTAAGGGTTTTCAAAGGCCAGAAAAAATGACTTCATCTGAGTCTGTGATGACAACCAGCTTTAAATCATGTATTACAATCATGTGTCCCAGTGATCTTTTAAAATGCCGCCATACTTTACTGTGGTATAAGTAGACCCACCATAGCCTGTTCTGAGCTTTCCCTTTGCTAGTGACGTCTCTTATGACAGACAGGACTCATATAATGAGAGTAGTACGCATGATCCAAAATAACTGGAGCATAGAATATTAATAATAATAATAATATTAATAATAATAATTGTAACGCGTGGAGAAGTGCTAACACATAGGGTCGTACCGGGAATATAAAAATATGACGTATAATGAAAATATACAAATATATTTTGTCATTGTTCAAATTTCATATTCAGGGTTTTGAGAACATAAGTGAGTCCGACAAAGAACTGATGTAAAAAGTTGATTCTGAGCTCCAACAGATCATTTCCTGTTGTATTCATCAGCACAAAGAATCCAGACTCTATCGTCACACTACTGAGGTACACAGAGTGAGACTCCCTCTAGTGGATGTTGTGCAGTATTGTGTTGTCTTTGCTCCAAAGGTTTTTGTATAGAGTTGTGGTGTTTCCTGTCACTGTGGGCTTCAGAGCACAGTAGTACACAGCAGAGTCTGTCACTGCAGCAGAGGAGATCTCCAGATGAAACTCTTTAGATGTTTTGTCATGTCTCAAAGACAACCCTTCTCTTTTCTCTGAATATTCCATGATGAGAAGCTGTGGAGATGAATTGGCCTTCTGTTGATACCAGTAGAGGTTTTGTACAGAGCTTGAATAGTTGCAGGAGAGAGTCACATTGTGTCCTTCCAAAGCCAGCATTACATCTTTAAATGGTGTCACTGAATCCTCAGAGGATCCTGAAAAGAACAAAGATACTTTTCACCATTTGTGTTTCTATGAACTGAGTTTAATGGGAGAATGTTAAGTGGAGTTTAAGTAGAGAATGGATGAATTAAGTCCAAGATTTCTTGTTAAAGTTTACTTACCAGTTTGAAACATGAACATCATAAACCAAACTAAAAAGAGCTGCATCGTCTTCACTTGTTCTGAATGAACAAAGAGAGAACACAGAACGTCTTCAGATCCAACAGGAAACCTCAGCTCCTCCTCTTCCTGTGGTCTGTTTACATTCAGAATGATGCACATTTTAGAAATGACAGTGATGCTGCACTAATCATCATCATCATCATCATCCAAGAAGGTCACACTGAAGGAGGAATTTGCAGAAATACCCCCTGAATTACTGTTGAGAGAACAACTTTCTTGAGATCAGTCATCATGCTGAATCAGCTCCACATGATAGTTCAGGTTCCTCGCTGCTAAAACTGAAACTTGGTTCCGCTCCTCGACGTTTAACAGCTGAGGAACTATGGGTCCAGATGGTTCCAATGCATCACTCTCAAACATTATATGAAAATATGAAAGCGTTCCTTCAGGTTGTGAAATAGGAGCGCATCCGTGAGATTGCAAACCATATTCCCCGAGAAATATTCAGAACTAAGTAGCAGTTCAACTTACTTTATCCGCGCCGTAGTGATGACGCATGAAGAGAAGAGGCACTCAAGTGGTCGCGGTTAGTCGTGCACTTCCGGATTTTCAACTTGATGCGTCTTGTGCACATGAACACATGAGATTCATGGTCCAGATACAACAGCGTCTGGGTCAGGACCGAAGTCGGCCTGGTAGTGACCCGGGCATAAAGTATAAATGGCTTTATTCAGGCTCCGAATCGGGCGCGTCTGCAAAGGCTTGTGCTACTGAGCAAGAACAGATTAAAACAAGTTTAGTCTCATTCCTGGTCCGCTCGAGTTCACAGGGGCATCATCCCTTAGCGATGCTGTTATTTCACCTGCTCGCTGCACACAGCCTCTTCCTGGTCCTTGACCCGTCCTGGACTATGGTCTAACTTGAACTATCCTGAGCTTTGGTCTAACTTGACCCCAACTATCCTGAGCTGTAGTCTAACTTGACCCCAACTATCCTGAGCTGTGGACTAACTTGACCCCGAATATCTTCATGTGTGGTCTTACTTGAACCCAACTATCCTGCGCTGTGGTATAACTTAACCCCAACTATCCTGAGCTTTGGTCTAACTTGACCCGTCCTGAGTTTTGGTCTAACTTGACCCCAACTATCCTGAGCTTTGGTCTAACTTGACCCCAACTATCCTGAGCTGTGGTCTAACTTTACCCAAACTATCCTGAGCTGCAGTCAACCTTGACCCCAACTATCCTGAGTCCACTTGAGTTCACAGGGGCATCATCCCTTAGCGATGCTGTTATTTCACCTGCTCGCTGCACATGGCCTCTTCCTGGTCCGGATATGCACAATTGTATCCTTCTTGTTAACCGGTTCTAACGTGACCATGTTCTCCAATTGTTGTTTAACGTGACCTGCCTTAAAGTTGTTGTTTCTCATTTCTTGGTTTAATGTTGCCTGGCTTAACGTGACCTTTTCCATTTCCCTCGAGAAAGAAGATCTGATCTACTTTCTCGTTTCCCGGTCTTGACCCAGACTATTCTGTTCTGTGCTCTGACTTGACCCCAACTATCCTGAGCTGTGGTCTGACTTGACCCCAACTATCCTGAGCTGTTGTCTAACTTGACCCCAACTATCCTGAGCTGTGGACTAACCTGACCCCAAATATCTTCATTTGTGGTCTAACTTGATCCCAACCATCCTGAACTGCAGTCTAAAAGTGAGCCCAATTATCCTGATCTGTTGCGTTACCTGTGCCCCACTATGCTGAGCTGTGGTCTAACTTAACTACCCAATTAATCTGAGCTTTGGTCTAACGTGACCCCAACTATCCTGAGCTGAGGTCTAATTTGACCCCAAATATCTTAATTTGCGGTCTTACTTGACCCCAACTATCCTGAGATGTGGTCTAACTTGATCCCAACCATCCTGACCTGCAGTCTATAAGTGACCCCAACTATCCCGAGCTGTGGACTAACTTTACCCAAACTATCCTGAGCTGCAGTCAACCTTGACCCCAACCATCCTGACCTGCAGTCTAAAAGTGAGCCCAACTATCCTGATCTGTTGTGTTACTTAAGCCCCATAATGCTGAGCTGTGGTCTAACTTAACTCCCCAACTATCCTAAGCTTTGGTCTAACTTGACCCCAACTATCCTGATCTGTGATCGAACTTGATCCCAACTATCCTGAGCTGTGGTCTAATTTGACCCCAACTATCCTGAGCTGTGGTCTAACTTTACCCAAACTATCCTGAGCAGCAGTCAATCTTGACCCCAACTATCCTGAGCTGTTGTCTAACTTGACCCCAACTATCCTGAGCTGTGGTCTAACTTGGCCCCAACTATCCTCAGCTGTGGTCTAACTTGACCCCAACTATCCTCAGCTGTGGTCTAACTTGGCCCCAACTATCTTCATTTGTGATCTTACTTGAACCCAACTATCCTGAGCTGTGGTCTAACTTTACCCAAACTATCCTGAGGTGCACCTCAGGATAGTTGGGTCAACCTTGACCCCAACTATCCTGAGATGTGGTCTAACTTGATACCAACCATCCTGACCTGCAGTCTAAAAGTGAGCCCAACTATCCTGATCTGTTGCGTTACTTGAGCCCCATTATGCTGAGTTGTGGTCTAACTTAACTCCCCAACTATCCTGACCTGCTGTCTAAAAGTGACCCCGACTATTCTATTCTGTGGTCTTAAAAGTGACATCATCCTACTTGTTTGCGGTCTTAATTAAAATGTAACTTGAGTGTTCAGGATGAACACTGCTGGTGAATTGTGTTTGGGCTGATGTTCTCAGCTAGAATCAAACAGTTCTGTCATGAAGTATCTCTGCACTCAGTAGGAGGAGACTCGTGTCACATTAGTCATTTCTATAGTACTGCTGAGGAAATTCAACCTGCCAAAGACAATGATGGTGCACTTCTACACTGCCATCATCGAGGCCATCCTCTGTTCCTCCATCACTGTCTGGTATGCTGCAGCCACTGCCAAGGACAAGGCCAGGCTGCAACGCATCATTCGCTTTGCCGAGAGGGTGATTGGCTGCAATCTGCCGTCCCTCCAGGACTTGTTTGCTTCAAGGACCCTGAAGCGGAAGATTGTAGCTGATCCCTCTCACCCTGGACACAAACTGTTCGTGTCCCTCCCCTCTGGCAGGAGGCTGCGGTCCATCAGGACCAAGACCTCACGCCACACCAACAGTTTCCGTCTGCAGTCGGGATCATTAACAGAGCCCGGGTCCCACTAACAGACCCTGGGTCCCCCTAACAGAGCCCCCCACTGACCTGAGTGACTCTGTCACCCCAGACAATTTCCCACTGGTCACTCCCCTGCACACATCCTCATGCCTTATATTTAAATACACTCGGCAGTTTAACACTACACTTACCACTTTCACACAACACTTGCACATTCTATGCACTTATTTTTGATATTTTTATATTCTACTGTTCAATTGTAAATACTCATTCATCCATTCATTCATTATCATTTATTGCATTGCGTTTATTGTTAAATGTTAAATGTATGCACCTTCCGCCAGGACAAATTCCTTGAATGTGAAAACAAACATGGCAATAAATGGTTCTGATTCTGATGCAGAGTCTTAAATATCCTCCAGAGGACCACCCCGCTCTGTGTTCTGTTATTCAATATATGAAATGTAACTGGGGTGAAGACACACATATACACACATGGAACATGTTATCAGGAAAGGGTCACAGGTCATGTGAAGGAAAACCCTCCGTCCCTCTGTCACTCTAATGTGTAACCTCAAAATGTCATGTTCGTGTTTGATCAATGGAGTTTGAGAAGAAACAAGTATCAGTTGCACATCTGGTAAAATACCATTATTCATAAGCTATATTATTAGACAGAGTTACAAAGAATTAGTTTTTCTCTGACAAAAACAATCCAGACTCTATCATCACACTACTAAAGGTACACAGAGTGAGACTCCCTCTGGTGGATGTTGTGCAGTATTGTGTTGTCTTTGCTCCAAAGGTTTTTGTACAGAGTTGTGGTGTTTCCTGTCACTGTGGGCTTCAGAGCACAGTAGTACACAGCAGAGTCTGTCACTGCAGCAGAGGAGATGTTCATCAGGATCCGGTCTGGATCCACTTCAATCTTCAGTCCAGAGATCCGGCTATTCAGTATTACTCCTGTTCCTAAATGGGAGATCAGGAACTCTGGTGGTTTTCCTGGATGTTGTCGATACCAGAAGAAATAATCACTAGTTGCATGTTTGTATCTGTAGGACAGAGTAACAGTCCTGTCTTCTAAACTGGACTCTTCTTTCTTGACTGGACTGAGTCCTTCACAGCTGACCCCTAAAGGAAGAGAGAACTCCAAAGACTCAGTTAATGGACCACATTGAAATAACATTGGGCCTTTATATACAGAATGGTACATACCTCTTACAAAGCACAATGACAGCAGGGAAAGTGAATAATAGTCTAATGCCAGCATGTTGAACAAAGGTGATGCTGGTGGTTTGTGTATTGAACTCTGAATATAGAAGTTCCTCTCTTCTATAGGTCAGGAACATCTTAGCTCCTCCCTGATTCTCTTACAGCATTTCACATGCGGGGAAGGAACCGGAGCGTTACCAACTAGATATAGTTCACCTCCATGCAAAGCCCTGGTTCTGGAACCAAACCTTGGTCTTGACTCTCTCATTACATTTCATTTAGCTGACGCTTTTATCCAAAGCGACTTACATGCTATACAGTAGACACAGCAACGGTGAGCAATTCCCAACAGACTACGCTCCCTTCTTTCAGTCGCTGGGTGGTTTGTACCAGAACAAAGTGGGACTTGCTCTTGTCGTCTCAAAGGTACAGGGGAGTGTAATGGTCTGTCCTTCAGTAGCGATGACAACTCCTGTTGACTGGGTCACTCTGTCTTCTCCTTTACACTCTGAGGAAGAAGAGAACATGCAGAAGAGGAGATGATCAATACAGATGATTGATTAAAGCAGATATGTCCGTAGGTTAAAGACTTCGTTAGCCAGTGTTTCATGTCTGCAGTGTTTCATGTCTGACTCAAACATCAAGAATCCTTCTGCAGAAGCTCAGACTCCACCATGTGACTCCCCCATGTGACTCCCCCCCTGTGACTCCCCCTATGTGACTCGACCAAGTGACTCCCTCCATGTGACTCCCTCCATGTGACTCGACCATGTGACTCCCTCCATGTGACTCGACCATGTGACTCCGCCCCTGTGACTCCCTCCATGTGACTCGACCATGTGACTCCCCCATGTGACTCCCTCCATGTGACTCGACCATGTGACTCCCCCCATGTGACTCCGACCATGTGACTCCGACCATGTGACTCCCTCCATGTGACTCGACCATGTGACTCGGTTCAGGTTATTATAGTGTACATTCTGCTGGACATATAATACATGCACATGTTGTATTTATTTTCTGAGCTGTAGTACAGTACAAATTACAATATGTACCTCTGATATCAGAATCAGAATCAGAACCATTTATTGCCATGTATGCTTACACATACAAGGAATTTGTCCTGGCGGGAAGGTGCATACATTTAACATTTAACATATGTAGTACAGTAAAAAGTACAACATGTACCTCTGAGATGTTGTGTACTTAAACTGATACTGATTCTTTTAGAAGCTAAAATACTTCTACTCCTGTGCCCATGTCTGTTTCTACGGTATTAATACACTGACTGTGTAGAAGTACCTCCTCCATCAGTCTGTGAGCAGCTACAGGGCGCGGGTCCTTTAATGCAGCTCATTGGTCAGCAGCATCAGGCGGCAGGCTAGCCGTCCAATCACGAGCCTGCATTTTGACACGTGGCTAGCCGTCCAATCACGAGCCTGCATTTTGACACGTGGCTAGCCGGTCGCTTTCCAGCCAGAAGTGCTTCCAGCAGGAAGCGTCGCGGCGTTTGTTTACTCCACAAACATCTGTAGTTCGCCTCCAGCGGCCGCTTCTCGCGCGGGAAGAGAAGCTGACCGGTAGCGGCGGCTCGCTGCTCGGTGCCGGTCGACAGGTGAGCTCTCCCGGCTGTTCTACCCCGACAGACAGCGCCCGAGGAGCGGGCTGGGGCGGTGGCACCTCCCGCTCCCCGGGGCCGAAGCGGACATCCGTCGAGCTAAAGGGTCCCTTTGACCATGTTGTCACGTGACACGATTAGGGTGTCATGCATAATAATCATGTTAATAATATGATAATGTTAATTATAATAATGACGTCAATAATCATAATAATACTAATGATAATTATAATAATAATGTCAATAATCGTAATAATAATAGTGTTAATGTTAATTATAATAATGACGTCAATAATCATATTAATAACAATGATGCTAAGAGTCCATTTATGGTTTTGGTCTGGTGACCATCATCCGATCATCTCTCTGATCTTCTGATCCAGTGAAAGTGGGTCGGTAGAGACCGCTGGCCGGTCCCTCGGCGCCCCTGTGGACCCTGAACGCGTCAGACCCTCAGACCTGTACTCAGCTGGTGTGAATGTTTTGTTGCAGCCGTCCTCTGTTGGTTGGTGCATGGGTGAGTGAGCGGCGGCCATGAGTGCGGAGCCGGACGCCCTGCTCGTAGTCAACCAGCTGAGGGACCTGGCGGCGGACCCCATGAACCGCAGGGCCATCGTCCAGGACCAGGGCTGCCTGCCGGGACTCATCCTGTTCCTGGACAACCCCAGCCCTCAGGTGGTCTACTCCGCCCTCCTGGTGAGCCGCCCCAGCACCCACAGACACTTCAGTGGCTCCGCCTCCAGCCGTCATCAGTCTAACTGTGATCAGTTGTTGATCCCAGGCAATCCGGTACCTGGCAGAGTGCCGAGCCAACCAGGAGAAGCTGAAGGGGGAGCTGGGGATGCTGCTGAGCCTCCAGAGCGTCACACAGAAGTGAGTCAGCGACCTCCACTTGTGATTTCTTTACATAATCAATAAAACGATGATGGTATTTTGGGCCATAAAATGAACCCAAGAAGACTTCTTCAGAAGTCGATCAGGAGAAACCATCGTAAGTAAACGGACCGGTGACGTAGCTTTATTGACCAGAACATTTGTATTTATTATATCTATTAGTTTATGAACAGCTCAGTGGGAGGAGTAAGCGTTCGTGTTCTTGTTCGTAAGTAGCAGTTTGAAATGTTGGACCCTGGTTGGCTAGCGAGGAGTCGAGCGGTCAGCTGGACACTAAACATCTGAGGACGTCACAGGCTCTGATGTCAGATTATCAATGATAAAGTAATAATAAATAACACTTCCCTCTTAGAGCCAATCAGGCCATTGAGTGATCATTTTTGTTTAATTCAACCCTTTTGTAAGTTCTTTGTCCACGAGAGAGAACTGAAGTAGAGAGTCCTGAGAAGCTGGAGGGTCATCGACACACTAACGAGGTTTCTCTCCTCTGGTCCCGGTCTTCCAGATCCACGACCCCCGGAGAGACCAAGCTGCTGGCGTCTGAGATCTACGAGCTCCTGCAAGCGTCCAGCGGCGGCGGCACCGAGCCGGCGGAGGAGCCCGTCAGCAGCCGCCGGAAAGCCCAGTTCTTCATGGGCGCCAGCAACAAGAGAGCCAAGACCGTGGTCCTCCACATCGACGGGCTGGACGACTATGTGAGCCAGACTTCATCCATCCATTTATTCATCCATCCATTCATGTATTCATCTGCCCATTCATCCATTCATCCATCATTTATTAATTAATTCATCATCCAATTATCCATCCATCGACCCACCCATCCGTCCACCCATCCATCCATCCACCCGTCCATCCATCCATCCATCATCCATCCATCCACCCGTCCATCCATCCATCATCCATCCATCCGTCCACCCATCCATCCACCCGTCCATTCATCCATCCACCCACCCGTCAATCCACCCATCCATCCATCAATCAATCTATCCATCCATCCACCTACCCACCCATCCATCCACCCGTCAATCCACCCATCCATCCATCCACCCATCCATCCATCCACCCATCCATCCATCATCCGTCCATCCACCCGTCCATCCATCCATCATCCGGCCTCCCATCCATCCATCCATCCACCCATCCATCCACCCGTCCATTCATCCATCCACCCACCCATCCATCCACCCGTCAATCCACCCATCCATCCATCAATCTATCCATCCATCCACCTACCCACCCATCCATCCACCCGTCAATCCATCCATCCACCCGTCCGTCCATCCATCCATCATCCGTCCATCCATCCACCCGTCCATCCATCCATCATCCGGCCACCCATCCATCCATCATCCATCCATCCGTCCACCCACCCATCCACCCGACCATTCATCCATCCACCCGTCCATTCATCCACCCGTCAATCCACCCATCCATCAATCTATCCATCCATCCACCTACCCACCCATCCATCCACCCGTCAATCCACCCATCCATCCGTCCATCCATCATCCATCAATCTACCGTCCATCCATCCACCTACCCACCCATCCATCCACCCGTCAATCCACCCATCCATCCAGGTACCCTGAGCCCTGTGGCCTGGTGAGGTGACCTCCAGCTCACAGAGCCTCTTCCCCTCTCAGAGTCGGAGGAGTCAGTGTGAGGAGACCCTGCTGAGGATCCGAGGCGTCATCAGCTTCACCTTTCAGATGAGCCTGAAGAGATGCATCGTCCGGGTCCGGTCGGACCTGAAGGCCGAGGTGAGCCGACTCCTCTCCTTCTCTTATTGAGCTCAATCAAAGTCTCCATTCACAGCTCTGAATGGCTGCTGTCCTACTGATGACGTCATCGGTGGACGTTTGTGTTCTCGTGGTTCTGGAAACGTAAGTTATGGTGAAAATTTAGTTTTTTAAATGCTAAACGCCAAGAAATATGCATAAAGCTGAATATTCTGTTAGATGAAAACATGTGGTAAACATTTGTTTGTTCAATAAATGTTGATTTAAAGACTACTGATGCATTACAACAGATAGTATAAACTAATGATAGTGAAAGAACAGACATGCAGCTCAGAAGTATTCGGCCTACGAGCTTCAGAATGAGTCTCCAGATACAACCGTCGACTTGTATTCTGACCTCAAAGATCAAAAAGAATCATTTCAGCTGCAGCTTAAAGTATTGTTAGGTTCAAATGATATATTCATGCATCACATTTAGCTCATTAAATACTTTTAAACGTCTTCTGCAGTCAGATAAACGCAGTAGAGAAGAGGAAGTGGAGCTGAAGAGAAACGCTTTTATCGTGTCTGACTGACGGAGGAATTAAAGCGTCAATAATTGTGTTTCAGGCTCTGGCGTCTGCGATCGCGTCCACTCAGGTGATGACGGCTCAGCAGGTGCTGAAAGCAGAGAGCGGAGAGGAGGTCGGGTTTGATTTGACTGTTTACATTTATGGACGTTTAAAATAGATTCAGGGTTCATTAAGGGCTCTGTCCTTAACTTTATAATCAACCAGCACTTAATAAATGGGTTATTACACAACACTGTAGGTGTACGCAGATAAACATCTTTTTACATTTTGAAGTCTTTATTAATGTTTATGGGCATTTTGGGGAGAAGAATTAGCATGTCAGCGAAACATTTATCTCTTATCTAGGAAATCATTTAAAAAGTTCCAGGCATTTTATTGGTCGAAAAGATTGGTCATCTTCTTCTAAGAGAGGTATTACCAGTGAAGAACCTCTTTGCCGTAACGAGAGCCCGGTAGAGAACCACCAGAGGACCCAGCAGTGTACCCTGTGGGAGTCCATCAGCAATAGATCGAGTTCAACAAAGGTTGTCGTCTGCAGGTTCTGATCCCTCTGGCGGAGGACTGCTCGGTGGAGGCAGAGCAGAATGTGGACCTGCCAGACTACTTGCCGGAGGAAGAGAGTCCATCTCAGGAGCCCGACAAGGCGATGAGCCGCGTGGGTTCTGGCCAGGACGGGAACGGTTGGCTGGGAGCCGCCACCAACTTCCTTTCCCGCTCCTTCTACTGGTAAACCTCCCGCCTCGTCCAAGAACCAAAATCCACCAGCTGCCAATCCACCGCTGTCCGTCTCAGTTGGGGAGACGAAAACGGATCCATCAACAGTGGAAACTGAACCGTGCAGCACTTTAATCTCCTTACAGCGGATCATAATAACACATAACGGGATTGTGGTTTCAGTTTGAGGTTTCTGTGAGACCACGTTCTCTGTCAACGGGTCCATATGTTCTAAACCAGTCTTAACAGACAGGAAGTGTCCTGCAGCGACATGAACAAGAGGACTGAACAGGACGTCCCTCCCTCCCTTGGCCTTTTCCTCCTCATTGATCTGAGCAGCAGACCGAGGGTTTTAAAGGCGCCTTCGCTTCCTCTGAGGCTGAACCGGCTGCTGCTTCTGTTCCTCAATGTTCTCATCGGTCAGTCGAATGCCCAACGCTCTGTAGACGCTTCACGCCACTGGTTTCATGGCCTCAGTCAGTGGATACAAATAGAAAACCTTTAAATCTTTGTCTTTCACCACTTAACTGGTTGGTTGGTTTCACCAAAAAGTGACGTCACATTTGTTTTCAGTGTCCGGGTTCAACAAGTGGACATCTCTGCTGGTGACATGTGACAACGTGAAGGACCGTAGCTGCAGCTAACCACTAACTTGTTACCCGTTAGCTTTTTAGCTGCAGCTGACTGCTAACTCGTCAGCTTTTTAGCTGCAGCTGACTGCTAACTCGTTACCCGTTAGCTTTTTAGCTGCAGCTGACTGCTAACTCGTTAGCTTTTTAGCTGCAGCTGACTTCTAACTCGTTACTTGTTAGCTTTTTAGCTGCAGCTGACTGCTAACTCGTTAGCTTTTTAGCTGCAGCTGACTGCTAACTCGTTACTCGTTAGCTTTTTAGCTGCAGCTGACTGCTAACTCGTTACTCGTTAGCTGCAGAGTTGTTCTCGATTTACCCCACTAGAATTTGTTTAATGTGAAGTTATTGAGGAGGTAAAATAAAACAATACTGGTCACTAACGAGCTCCGCTGTATAATTAGTTCACAGGAGGTTAAATTAAACGGTGAAACATCTTTCTCGACTGGAAATCGGTCCTTTTGGAAGGTCAATAAGACAATGATGTCTTTCTTGGACTATTTGACGGCTCGCTATCGGTCTAAGTTCACCGAAGTAAAACTCAATGTGGATTATTTGTGCAGATTTGTTTTCCTCATGCGGATCCAGTGATGATTTCCGTTCATTTCAGAATTAGGTTGCAGGTCTGATTCCTTGTTATTCTCACACTGACAGAACGGTCAGAGGTTGTGAGCTTTTAGGTCATCTTTTAGGAGGACGGCTGGCGGTTTGTGAGTGTTTTGCACAGTTTAATCTGAGGTTGGTGTTTTTAAGTAGAGTAGAAAACAGCTTCAGAATTATTTATCATGAAACTATTTATTTATTTTGTATGCCTTCTTAAAGACAAAATAAACTGATTTATTGTTATTTATTTCACAGGAGAAGTAAATCACAGAATGAGTTTCTTGTAATTTTATTTTATTGCAGCAGTGTTTCCTCTGAGATTTCTACTGTCCTGATGTGATGCTGTTGTTTGTCTACACCACACACTGTCGAATCACATTCTGTTCCTCCATCACCGTCTGGTATGCTGCAGCCACTGCCAAGGACAAGGCCAGGCTGCAACGCATCATTCGCTCTGCCGAGAGGGTGATTGGCTGCAATCTTTTTTTTTTTTTTGTTTGTTTTTGAACAATGTGTTTATTGTTTTAATTTTATAGACAGTAACCAATCAAAGAGCACTTTTCCATTGACACATTTTTCCCCACCCCTACAAAAGAACACATCACTCTCTTATATATAAAATAAAATACAAAGAATTCAGACGAAAGACATTTTCAGTGCAAAACAAATATTGCAAGGTACCCAAAAAACAAATATACATTACTGCGCCTTACACATAAGGTACATTCTGAAGCAAGCCCCTCCTGAAAAAACCTTTAGTTATACATTCTGTAATAAATGACCAATATTATTGTTGTTAATGTACTCAATAAACGGTTTCCATAATTCTTCATATTCACCCAATTCGTTTTTAATAAAGTATGTTATTTTTTCCAGGGCCATACATTGTGCCAAGGCCTTAATCCAAGCTCCGATACCTGGTGGGTCCGACTTTTTCCAGCTAAGAGCTATCATTCTTTTCGCTTGTAGTATTGCCATATCTATAAATTTCTGCTGCTGGGGATTCAATTTAAGGTTTTTTGGATGTAGTTGCAGTAAAATCATTTTTGGATCTAAAGGAATATTCAAGGATAGAATTATCCCTATGATATTAATCACTTCCACCCAAAAGTCTCTGATAATGTTACACTCCCAAACACAGTGCACAAATGTTCCCTGAGCCTCACTGCATTTAAAGCATGTATCAGGGATATTGTGATTGAATCTATTTAATTTGACAGGAGTAATGTACGTCTGCATCAACCAGTTATATTGAAGAAGTCTTAAGTTAACATTACCTAGCTGTTTCTGAGACTTTTTACAGACTCGTCTCCATTCTTCCTCTGATATATCCTCACTCAGTCCCACCTTCCATAATTCAAGTTTCGAGGTTGTTGATTCAGTAGACCCTGATGCAAGCCAGTTGTAAAAAAGTGATATTAATCCTTTATTATTGCAATTCTTGGTCACTAATCCCTCCACAGAAGAAAGTACTGGCAATTTTAATGATTGATTCTGCATAGAAAGAACAAAACTCCTTATCTGTAGATATTTAAAGAAATGTTTTCTCAGAATACTATACTTAATATATATCTGCTCAAATGACATCAACGTTCCCTCCTCGAAAAGATCACTAATTTTGCTTAATCCTTTTTCAACCCACAACCTGAATCCTGAGTCTTTCGTACCTGGTTTGAACAATGTATTGCCCCAAATGGGGCTAAACTGGGATAAAGAGTCAGCTATTTTCATGTAATCCTTAACCTCATACCATATTTCAATCATATTCCAAACAATGGGGTGCGGGGTGCGTGGTTTTCAATTGTCTAAATTTATCTGAGTATATATACAAGTGTAATGGCAACGCAGAACCCCATGACTCCATTTCTACCCAGGATGGTCTGTTTTCAGAGGAAAAATAAAACATTATTGTTCTTAATTGTGTAGCTAAATAGTACCAGTACAGGTTGGGACATTTTAACCCTCCAGTGTCAAATGGAAGATACAAAAGAGAGAGGCGGACTCGAGGGCATTTCTTGTTCCAAATAAATTTCCTGAATAGCGAGTTAATCTTTGAGAATACTCCAGCTGGTGGCTTCAAAGGGATATTTTGGAATAAGTACATGAATTTAGGCAAAATGGTCATCTTCAATATATTTATCCTTCCTATCAATGAAATTGGTAAAGATGACCATCTCTCTAGGTCTTTAGACGTTGATTCCATTATATCATTATAATTTGTAGAAATAATTTTTTCTAATTGGGGAACAATTTTGATACCCAAATATGTGAAGCTGGGTGTTACATTCAAGCTAAATAAATGAGACGTATTTGGATGGCTATCTTTATTAAGCAACATCAACGAAGACTTTGATGTGTTCACTTTATATCCAGATATCTTTCCGAATTGATTGATCAGATCAAGCAGTGCTGGTATCGAGGTATTTAGTTGCTTTATGAATAACACTACGTCGTCCGCAAATAAAGCTACTTTATGTTCCTTACTACCCATTGTAATTCCATGTATGCGATCACAGGATCTTATGGCTATTGCTAATGGTTCGATAGCCAAAATGAATAAAAGAGGGGACAGCGGTGAGCCTTGAGGGCAACCTCTCGTAATATTAAATGGCTCCGAAGTCACTTCATTGGTTAAAACTTCAGCCAGTGGGTTAGAATGTAATAATTTGACCCATTGTAGAAAGGAACTTCCAAATCCAAATTTATCGATGACGTCGAAGAGATAAGCCCATTCGATTCTATCGAACGCCTTTTCAGCGTCAAGCGAAAGAAGAGCAGTATCCTTCTCCTCTTTTTGATTATGCAGAATATTTAAAACGCGTCTTACATTATGAAATCCCTGTCTATTCTTAATGAACCCACTTTGATCTTCGCCCACAATGCCCGGAAGCACAGTCTCTAACCTTTTTGCCAAGATTTTGCATATTATTTTGGTATCCGTATTTATCAGACTTATAGGTCGCAGATTCCCGCACTTAGTGTTAGGTTTTCCTGGTTTTGGTAAAAGAATGATCAAAGCCTCTCTCAAAGTAGTAGGAAGACATGCACTATTATAGCCTTCTATAAACATATCATAAAGTGGTCCAATCAATTTATCACTAAAATATTTATATAGGTCAATGGGCAGGCCATCAGGTCCTGCTGTTTTACCACCTTTTAATGCATTTATAGCCTCCTTAACTTCATCTGCAGTAATCTCTGCATCTAATTTAATTCTTTGTACCTCCGATATTTTAGGAATGTCGAGATTGTCAAAAAATGCAGATTGGTTATCAGCCGTGACCTTATATTCAGAACAATATAATTTTTCGTAAAAGTTTCTAAATGCTTTATTAATTTCCATCGGCTGTACAATCTTCTTTCCATTTTCATCCTCGATAGTAGTAATTGCTCTTTCCGATTCCTGATGTTTTATACGCCAAGCTAGAAGTCTACCTGGTTTTTCTCCCTGATCATAAAATTGTTGCTTTAGTCTTACTAAATTGGCCGCTGCTTTTTCATGTGTTATTTCATTATATTTGGTTCTTAACAATAGTAATTCTTTTAAAACGTTATCCGTATTTTGTCCTGCTTGTAAACTTCTTTCCTCAAGCAAGCGAATTTCTGTTTCAAGTTTTTAAATTTTTTCCTTTTCCTCTTTTGTCTTCCTACTTGTATAGCTTATAATTTGTCCTCGTATAAAGGCCTTAAAGGCTTCCCATCTGATTATAGCTGATGTTTGGGTGGTGTTACTTTCAAAATAGAAATCAATCTGATCCCCTATGACTTCAAGAAATTTTCTGTCTTTCATCCAGTGCATTTGAAATCTCCATTTAGTACGATTATAAATAAGCTTTGGTTCAACATATGTCAAAGATACAAGAGCATGATCTGATATGAGAATACTACTGTATTGACAATTTCTGATACATGAAATTAGTTCAGCTGATATCAGAAAGTAATCTATCCCTGAATATCCCCTAGAAGTGCTCGACCAACATGAATATTCCCTTTTTTGGGGGTTCTGAGCCCTCCATATATCCACCAGATTGAGTTCCTTTATAAAATATTGTATAACTTTCCTAGACCTTACATGAGTGTTATCGATACCAGATGACCGGTCCTTACTGGGTTGCAAAACACAATTGAAATCACCTGCCACAATATGTTTTCCGGGCAATGTGGATATTCTCAAAAATAAATCATTATAAAAATCTGCGTTATCATCATTAGGTCCATATACATTAACCAGATTGATCTGAGTTGATAATATACTTCCCTGTACAACCAAAAATCTACCTTTAGGGTCTTTAATTTCTTTATCAATGCGAAAAGGAATAGACTTATGTATCATAGTTATAACTCCTCTGGAATTAGAAAAGTAAGCTGCAGACAATACCTGACCTGGCCATCTTCGCTTAATTTTGATTATCTCCCGGTCTAACACGTGTGTTTCCTGTAGGAACACAATTTTGGCTCTTAGCTGTTTTATTCTGCTTATTACTTGTTTTATTTTAGTAAGTTTACGTAGGCCTCTACAATTCCAAGAAACGCATTCAATCAAACCGTCTGTCATTTGTTATGATGTCCTGGTTAACATAAGGAAAGAGGTTGCCTTAGTACAGGAGTAGTACTTAAATCCTATAACGGGTACCATTAGAGTAAAACCAATAAACAAAAGGAAGAGAGCTACCCCCCCAAAACCCAGGCCTGTCTCACTAGAACATACAGCCCCCCCCAAACCCCTAAATAACTTCCCTCCATTATCGGGAATAGGTCCACACTATACTGAGGAACTATTCTCCTGTAAAACTAACCTCCGCTCAATTGCCTGTCTATGTTCAAAAACTAATCCAGATTCCAGAAAATTTAGAATCCACTGAAAATAATCTCTCTTTGACCAAGGGTTTTTAGAACTTTATATTAGTAACGTTACTTTAAGTGAACCAAGTTTGTAAGAAGTAAAGCTTCAAATGTCCATCAGCATTAGGCCATACCTTGTTTTCCAGCATCCACCTCTAAAGAGCTAAGTTAAATAAGTCCTCATCAAGAGTCAAAACGCGCCTGATTTAGCCATCCTCAGTCCCTGACTCCATTTTCTTGATGTACTTGTTTACGTCCGCAGGTGCGTTGAAGACGATAGTGCGGTCATCGTTGGTCAGCAGAAGTCTTGCGGGGTATATTACCCGGTGTTTGTCCAGGCCGATTTCCCGCAACCGCTTCCGCACGCCGTCGTAACTCCTCTGTTGTTTATACACCTCTGTTGGCAGATCAGGTAGAAATCTTATCTTGTTGTTTTGGTACATCACCTCTTTCAGTATTCGAGCAGCTTTCAAGATATTTTCTCTGTCCTTGTAGTTTAGACATTTGATGATGATGGTCCTCGGATACGTGGTGGAGCTTTGGCTCGTTGTTATCCGGTGCGCTCTCTCTAAAACCGGTGGCGTTATCTTCAAACTATCCGCTATCCGCTTTTCCATAAATGAGCGGGTGTCATTGCCTTCTACTTTCTCGGGTATGCCCAGTACACGCAAATTGTTACGTCTACTCCTCCCTTCCAAGTCTTCGACTTTATTGGTGAGATTTTTTGTCTTGGTCTCAAGTTTTCCGATAGTTTCTTTCAGGGTTTGTAATTCGTCTTCTGCCGTAGATATCCGCACTTCGGCCTCCGCGATACGCCCACTACAGTCTTTAATGTCCGTTTGGACAACTCTTATTTCAGTCAGCACACCGTCAATTTTCGTGTTAAAGTTTTGTTTGAGTGAGGCTATTGCAAGCATGAGGTCCTTTGTTGAGGGATTGTCCATATTTATATCTTGTTCGGCTCCCGCGGAAGCCATAGCGTGTGTCCGCGGTGAACATGGCTCCCCTTCAGCTACCTCCTGGCATGCTACCTCACCGCTCTCCAACGTTTTCTTCTCCTTAACCGTTTTTTTCGGCATATTTGACTCGGTTTACTCTTGTACTTACATTTGTCACTTTTTATGGCTTCTCTCTGGAGTTTTATGCAGGATTTATTGACAAGCTATTGAGCACGAGGAAAACGCGTCTGCTCACCGTGTCGCCATAACCGGAAGTCCTGGCTGCAATCTGCCGTCCCTCCAGGACTTGTTTGCTTCAAGGACCCTGAAGAGGAAGATTGTAGCTGATCCCTCTCACCCTGGACACAAACTGTTGGTGTCCCTCCCCTCTGGCAGGAGGATGCGGTCCATCAGGACCAAGACCTCACGCCACAAAAACAGTTTCTTCCCGTCTGCAGTCGGGCTCATCAACAGAGCCCGGGTCCCCCTAACAGAGCCTGGGTCCCCCTAACAGAGCCCGGGTCCCCCACTGACTCTAATGACTCTGTCACCCTTATACTTAAATACAGTTTAACATTACACTTGCCGCTTTCATAAAAAAGAAGTCACGCACATTCCATGCACTTTACCTTATTTTTGATATTTTTATATGCTACTGTTTTCATTTGTGAATATTCATTCATTCATCCATTCATCCTCATTTATTGCACTGCGTCTACTGTTAAATGTGTATTGTTAAATGTTAAATGTATGCACCTACCCGCCAGGACAAATTCCTTATATGTGTAAACATATATGGCAATAAATGGTTCTGATTCTGATTCTGATTCTGATTCTGATAGTAGCCGGTTGTCAGATGTTTGCGTGACGCTTTGATCTAGATTCATTATCGGCCCGAGTATAAGAAAACTCTGATTGTTATGACAGATTCAGTTTGAACAGGAGCAACGAGATTCATCAATATGTAAAGATCCAGTTCTCTTCTGAACAAACGTGTTGAATCCTTCCTTATTAAACATTTGTAACTTTTAGTTTGCTTTTTGTTGGTGAATTGTTGCCAACAACTGTCAGTCAGTGGATCATAAAGTAACTGGAACTCGTAGAACTGTAGTATTGAACGCGTCACCATTTCTCTCAGTAAATATATTTCTAAGTGTTATTGATATGAAATTTTCACCAGATGTTGGTAACAACCCAAGTAATCACACATACAAAACCAAACAAATAAGTTCAGAAATTAAGTTACGTGTAATAAAATGAAATGACACAGTGAAAAAGTATTGAACACACTGACTGACATGTATTTAATACTTGGTATAAAAGCCTTTGTTGGTCAGGACGCCTCCTGTTTCTATGTGAGTATATATGTACATATATATGTGTGTGTGTATATGTATGTATGTGTATATATGTTTGTATATATATATGTCTGTATATATGTATATATATGTGCGTGTGTGTGTATATATATGTATATATATACTAGGTATATAGTAGAACCGTAGTTACATATTGTAAGAAAAGTATGTTTTATAGTGCTAGTGAGAGCTAGTGAGTTTACGTTGGAGGGTCAAGATGAATAAATAACTCTGTATGGATTATGATTATCAAATGGATGACACTATGGAACCTGGGAACATCTTAGGGATACACCAAGCTTTTCTCTCATCTTCTCTCTCTCATTTTCTCCTCTCTATCCTTCTGGATGAATTAATGTCTTTGTAATGCACATTACTAACTCTACTTCCTCTCGGGAGCCTCTGTGCTTCCTCTCCTCAAGCTTCCATGGATCGTGGCTGTCTGGATCCGGTCCTGCTCCCTGCCATGGCGGCCCTGCTGATGCCCTTCATCTTCACCTCCGTCTGCTGTCGTGGATCATAGTCATCTGGGTCGTGGTCCATGCCTACTACTTATTACATGAATCATTTCTGTGATATCCATTGAATGTGCTGTAACTCTGTTATGTTGATTCTGGTCACATGACATCTATTGCTTCTGTCCATCCGAGAGAGGGATCCTCCTCTGTTGCTCTCCTGGAGGTTTCTTCCCCTTGTTTTTTTTTCCCTGTGAAAGGGTTTTCACTATTTTTAGTGGGAGTTTTTCCTGATCCGATGTGAGGTCCCGGTACAGGGATGTCATATGTGTACCAATTGTGAAGCCCTCAGAGGAAAATTTGTATTTGTGATTTTGGGCTATACAAAATAAACTGAATTGAATTGAATTGAACTATGTACTACGCAAATGTATCAATTAGAATTGTAGAATGTATTAGGTGATTGTGGAAGGAATCCTGAAAACATCAGGAGCCCACAAACAGTTACACAGCCTGAAGATTGGAGCAGATAGATAAGGAGGACGTGCTCAGGAATGTGCCTGTGAGGGGGTTGATTGAAGTCCTGAGCACTGTTGTTTATGCGAGAGGAGGTTTGTGTTGACCAACACCTAACAGGGCGAGGTCTTGTCCAATCAATGGACTGGAAGAGAGGCTAGCAGAGGAAGGGGGGCTGACCCCAAACCTGGCAAAGCTGAGACATTGTGAGAACATCAGCAGATCTCTGGGTGCCTTCTACTGGGCAGGTATGTATGGATCTGCTGCCCGGTGGGGGGGGCACTGGATCTCTGTCTCATGGGATTTCTCTCTCCTATGGGATATATTTTGTATATTTTCTGTAGTTATTAGTGTGATTCAATTTGAAATGCTGTTCATCTTTTTATTAAATAAATTTGTATTATAACTTTCTGCATCCGGGACTTCTCTTCGCACAATCGCCCAAAGATTTTTGAACTTAACAATTGGTGACTCCCGACGTGATCTTTGTGGTGATTTGTGGTTGAAGAATAGCGATTTGAACAAAGGACCGGACTTTTCTCTGGGACCCCTTGGATGATCCCTCCTCCCTACTCTATGAGGCCTCAACTAAAAAGGTAACGCAGAAGCCTGTTGTCATGAACCAAATTCTGTATAGGTAATGAAAGTGGTGCAGCATATAGATGTATGTTGAATGAAAGATGACGTCAGTGTATGTTTGTTGGAAGCTTTGCTGGAGGCAACACAAGTGTATGAATGATAAGTTTCGCAGGACATGATTTGTGTGAGTGATTCGGTGAGCGCCTCGTGGTAGATAAAGCGGTGTCGTCGGTACGATTGAGGAACTATTTCTTGCCCATTCAAGTGAATGGAGTCCTTTTTCAGTTGAGGCAGAGTATCCATATTTCTTCGAGTGGATAGAGGTCTCTTCAGTTGAGGCGGAGTATTCATATCAAGTACTTATAGCGGATCGAACGGTCGAACATAAAGGGTCGAACGGTCGAACATAAAGGGTCAAACGGTCGGACATAGCAGGTTGAACGGTCGAACATACATGGGACACGACTGGAGAGTCGTGCCTGCTTGAGAAGGTGAAAATTACATTACATTACATTACATGTCATTTAGCTGACGCTTTTATCCAAAGCGACTTACAATAAGTGCATTCTACGGTTACAAACAAGAATCAGAACAACAGGAATCAAGAAGGTACAATTTCGTCAAAGGTTCGACTACAAAGTGCTATCAGTAAGAGACATTCCAGTGCTACTATAGTGCTACATCCTTTATTCAAGGTATAGTCGGAAAAGATATGTTTTTAGTTTGCGACGGAAGATGTAGAGACTTTCTGATGTCCTGATGTCAATGGGGAGCTCATTCCACCATCGAGGAGCCAGGACAGAGAACAGTCGAGACTTTGTGGAGTGTTTAGCTCTCAGTGACGGAGCTACAAGGCGATTGGCAGAAGCCGAGCGGAGCGCACGAAAATAATATCCTGAAGGAGTTTGTCTGGGGACGAGTTACGCTACAAGGGCGACGGTCTGAGTTGTATCCTTGTGGAAAATCAGCTCATTGAATTAAGACTTGTCTTGAATGCCGCCAAAACTAAACTGTTGATATTTTCCAATGGCAGGAAAGTGCTTGTGTCTCCACCCAGCATTTTGTCATTGCAAGGGTATGAAATTGAACTTGTGAACTGTTACAGGTATCTCGGCATTTTAATTGATGATTGACTTTCTTTTAAACCACATGTAGAAAATCTGGTAAAAGAATTAAGAGTGAAACTGGGATTCTTTTTCCGTCACAAATCTTGTTTTTCTTTTTTTACCAGAAAAAAGTTGATTGCTACCACTTTTCTCTCTGTACTTGATTACAGTGATCTCTTATACATGAATGCCCCAGCAAACTGTCTGCGTTCTCTAGACACTGTTTATCATGGTGCCTTAAGGTTTGTCACTGGTTGTAAAGCCCTCACTCACCGCTGCATCTTATATGCTCGAGTTGAGTGGCCATCTCTGGCAGCACGCCGCCTTATACATTGGCATATTTTTATTTATAAAGCTATCTTGGGTCTGCTCCCCCACTACTTATGTAACTACATCTTTAAATCCCAGAGCAATTACTGCTTACATTCCAATGAGTTTTATTTATTAATTATGCCCAAAGTTCACTCTGAATTTGGTAAGCACTGTTTTAAGTTCGCTGCACCTGCTGCTTGGAATGCACTGCAAAAAACTCTAAAGTTAAAGGAGCTCATCAACCTTGAAACTTTGAAGACTCGTGTGAGAGAAATTGGAGCGGCTTCATACCGCATTTGTTCTTGTTTTTAGTGTGAATCCGGAGCTTTAGTCCTGTTGCCTTATCCTTTTAATGTATTTTATCTGTGTTATGTGATTTCTGTGTGTTTGTGACTGTTGCAATTTTTTCTATGCTGCTGTCTTGGCCAGGCTTCCCTTGAAAAAGAGGTAATTGTATCTCAACGGGACCGACCTGGTTAAATAAAGGCTAATAAAAATAAAAATAATCCTCAATAAAAACCACGTAGACGAGCTCAGGATCAGCATTTGTAATCCCAGATCCTAAAACATGACTATAAACAAATCAACAGTTCAAGTTATCTCAGAAACTGTCCAGTACATTTTTTAAGCAGAGAGAGATTTCATAATGGTGACCAACTTTAGACGTTTGTTAGTCAGGATGAGCACAAGGGACAGAGCACAGCAGCATGATATCAAGAATTTAAGAAGAATTGAGATGACTTCTTCTGTTATCCCCCACCACATAGATCTAGTTCAAATGGTGAGAACCAGGAGATTTGGAACCACTTTGGTTGTAATGCCGAAAGACTTGCAATGCACCAAGGGGGAAAGGGCCATTTCAACTATCATTAGCACATCAACTGCTGTCCGCATAACAGAGAGAGCGCATCCTGGATTCATCACACCTACTGCAAGAAGGTGCACCGGTTGTCTGCAGAAAACTGCATTAGAGGACTCTTAAGCAGGCACCCATCTCCTCTGTGACAACTGGCGGTGAAACCAATATGGGGCACTTGTCTCAACCCAGTGAAGAAATCATCAAACAACCAGAGGCCTAGGGAGTGTCTGTTTATCAAGGGGAGCTCAGTGTTGATTTTAGAAGAAGAAACTGGTTAACAACTAGATATGAAGCCATCAAGACCACGGCTGGGAACAATTCCATTCCGATTGACAATAGCCAAAAGGAATTGTTAATTTTACCCATGATGCTGAGAAAGGTGGAGTCTGTACAATGTTTGGATCTGCCTGTTTTACTTTCATCCTAAGCAACACAGCTCCTGACGGATCAGTGACCGAAGTGCTGGCTGGTCTTACGGCATTGTAACTGTGGAACTCATAGAACTGTAGTTACATATGTAACTGTATAACTCATAGAACTGTAGTTACATATGTAACTGTGGAACTCATAGAACTGTAGTTACATGTGTAACTGTATAACTCATAGAACTGTAGTTACATATGTAACTGTGGAACTCATAGAACTGTAGTTGCATATGTAACTGTGGAACTCATAGAACTGTAGTTACATATGTAACTGTGGAACTCATAGAACTGTAGTTGCGTATGTAACTGTGGAACTCATAGAACTGTAGTTACATATGTAACTGTATAACTCATAGAACTGTAGTTACATATGGAACTGTGGAACTCATAGAACTGTAGTTACATATGTAACTGTGGAACTCATAGAACTGTAGTTACATATGTAACTGTATAACTCATAGAACTGTAGTTACATATGTAACTGTGGAACTCATAGAACTGTAGTTACATATGTAACTGTATAACTCATAGAACTGTAGTTACATATGGAACTGTGGAACTCATAGAACTGTAGTTACATATGGAACTGTGGAACTCATAGAACTGTAGTTACATATGTAACTGTGGAACTCATAGAACCGTAGTTACATATGGAACTGTATAACTCATAGAACCGTAGCTATATATGGAACTGTATAACTCATAGAACCGTAGTTACATATGTAACTCTATAACTCATAGAACTGTAGTTACATATGTAACTGTGGAACTCATAGAACTGTAGTTACATATGTAACTGTATAACTCATAGAACTGTAGTTACATATGTAACTGTGGACTCATAGAACTGTAGTTACATATGTAACTGTATAACTCATAGAACTGTAGTTACATATGTAACTGTGGAACTCATAGAACTGTAGTTACATATGTAACTGTATAACTCATAGAACTGTAGTTACATATGGAACTGTGGAACTCATAGAACTGTAGTTACATATGTAACTGTGGAACTCATAGAACTGTAGTTACATATGTAACTGTATAACTCATAGAACTGTAGTTACATATGTAACTGTGGAACTCATAGAACTGTAGTTACATATGTAACTGTGGAACTCATAGAACTGTAGTTACATATGTAACTGTGGAACTCATAGAACTGTAGTTACATATGTAACTGTGGAACTCATAGAACTGTAGTTGCATATGTAATTGTCAGCTATAAACTCTAAAATCCAAGATGGCCGTCTTGCGTTTCGGTGGCGGTGTTAACTTTTGAGCTGTTGTCATTTTGAGCTGTTACGTTATTAAACGTCTTAATATTTAATCACTATGAACTGATTTGATCTCAGGTTTTATTCCAGTATATCTTTTTTGTGATTTTCTATTGAAATCCTGGTTTTTGATTTAATCCCTGACGCCCATCATCATCCTCCTCCTTACCATCTTCATCATCCTCTTCCTCAGTGTGCCGCTGGTCAAACAGGCCGTTCTGATTCCTTAAAGTCTGTTGAGAGAGTAAAAATAAATTAAGATAAGTTCATGTTTCCTCCTTCACATGACTGCTGTGGGCGGAGCCACCGAGGAAGTTAAATATTTATATATCCATCCATCCATCCATTTTCCACCGCTTATCCGGGGTCGGGTCACGGTGGCAGCAGGTCAAGCATCCTGACCCAGACTTCTCTCTCACCCGCAACATCTACCAGCTCATTCTGGGGGATCCCGAGGCGTTCCCAGACCAGCTGGGAGATATAATCCCTCCAGCGTGTCCTGGGTCTTCCCCGGGGCCTCCTACCAGTTGGACGTGCCTGGAAAACCTCTAAAGGGAGGCGTCCTGGAGGCATCCTAATTAGATGCCCGAACCACCTCAGCTGACTCCTTTCGACAACTCCAAGCTCCCTCCTGATGTCCGAGCTCCTTACCCTCGCTCTAAGGCCAGTAGTTGAGGGGGGGGGGGGGTTGGTTGTGCAAAGGGGGGTTGTGCAAAGGGCCAAATAGCCAGTAGACAGTGAAACATTGTGTAAACAATGAGTAAGTTGAGGGCTGTGCAGAAGGCTAACATAGCCAGTAAACATGGCTCACCAGGAAACTGAGGTTTTCTGGTGAGGTACCTTTGATTGACAGGTTTTGTTATTGTACAGTCGTATGGCTCTAGGGATGAATGATTTACAGAGTATCAGTTCTGCATGGCAGCGAGCGCAGTCTCCAGCTGATCAGACTCCTCTGTCCAATGATGGCACTGTAGAGTGGATGGCTTTCATTGTCCATGATGGTGAGCAGTTTGGTGAGGGTCCTTTTGTCGGCGACAGAGACCTCGTTCTTTCGGCCCGGTGCAACGCCTGTTTTACTGCTGCAGCCGCACCGATACGCCTGTCGATCTCCCGCTCCATTTTACCCTCACTCGTGAACAAGACCCCGAGATACTTGAACTCCTTCGCTTGTGGTAGGCACTCCGTCCCCACCCGGAGGGAGCAATCCACCGGTTTCCGGCAGAGCACCATGGCCTCAGATTTCGTGGTGCTGACTCTCATCCCCGCCGCTTCACACTTGGCTGCAAACCTACCCAGTGAATGCTGGAGGTCATGGTCCGAGGAGGCAAACAGGACCACATCATCTGCAAACAGCAGAGAGGCTATCCTGAGATCCCCGAACCTGACATTCTCTTGACATTCTCTCTAAAGATTTATATATAACTTATATAAACATGTACATTTATATTGACATATTAACATTATAAATTAACATGTATAATATTTTTATCATGAATAAAAATATATTTATAATTGTAAATAAAATATGAAGATAATTTATTCTCATATCGACCAGCTTCATTTATTTCACTGATCTTATTGAGACATCGTGAGTCTGCGCAGAGAGGAGGGGCTGCAGCCAGACACCGGAAATCAAGATGCTCGGCCTTAGTCAGCATCAGCAAACTGTTTCAACACAGAGGAGAATATCTCCCTTTATTTGGGTTACAGTACAAACAAGATGCAAAGTATTAGTATTAAATAGTTCTACATGTTTATTCATTAGTATGTGTAGTGTAGTGAGTGAAAGCAAAAATAATCCGGATGTTTGAACATAAAACAAACTCGAGGGATCTTATTTTGAAGGCCATGACCGGATGTGGTACGTGTGTTCGTGTATTCATTGACGCGGTGTTGCAGTGAGACGTTCGCGACCGGACACAAGTCAACATGTTCCCGTTGCTGCTGCTGCTGCTGCTGCTGCTAATGCTGCTGCTGTTGCGCGCGCAGCGCTCCAGGACCAGGTACTCTACACCTAGTACTTTATGCTGCTACACGTAGTACTGCGTGCCTACAGAGAGTAATTTATACTTCTTACTCCTACTACATTGCATACCATGTACTGGTTGTGTTTTCATGAGTCTGTTCAAAGTTCAGAGAGAGATCAAACTCCGCCCCCCAACAAACAGATGGAAGTCAACGCCCCCTTTTATAACCACGCCCCCACACACATTACATGTCATGTCACACACGTTAGTTAGGGAGACAGACAGGAAGGGAGGGAGACAAGAAGGTAGGTATGTAGGGGGAGACAGGAAGGGAGGGAGAGGGGGAGGCAGGGAGACAGGAAGGGAGGGAGAGGGACAGGCAGGCAGGCAGGCAGACAGACAGACAGGCAGACAGACAGACAGACAGACAGACAGACAGACAGACAGACGGACGGACGGACGTCTGTGGCATGACGTCTCTTGTGCTGCAGGCGAGACGGGGAGCCTCCGCTCATCAGCGGCTGGATCCCGTTCGTGGGCAAAGCTCTGGAGTTCAGACGAGACGCCCACAAGTTCCTGGAGGAGCACAAGAAGAAGTTTGGGGATGTGTTCACCGTCCAGATAGCAGGTTGGTGTTCATGCCAGTGACCGACTGGTATTGGTGCTGGTGGTCTGTAATGGGTGCGCTGGTTCTGTCCTCCGCCTGCAGGCAAATACATGACCTTCATCATGGACCCTCTGCTGTACCCCAGCATCACCAGACACGGCCGGCAGCTGGACTTCCACGAGTTCTCCGACAAGGTGGCGCCCGATACCTTCGGCTACCCCCCCGTCCTTGGGGGGAAGTTCCCCGGCATGCACGAGCAAATCCACCGCTGCTACAAACTCCTCCAGGGAGACGGCCTCTCGGCCCTGACAGAGAGCATGATGGGTAACCTCATGCTGGTGCTCCGTCAGGACCACCTGGGCGAGCGGCCGCAGGAGGAGGGCGGCGGCTGGAGGAGCGTCCGCATGTACGAGTTCTGTAACTCGGTCATGTTCGAGGCCACCTTCCTCACCATGTTCGGCCGGCCGGCGTCCGACAGTCGCCACGCCGACATGGGCCGGCTGAGGCGGGACTTTGTCCAGTTCGACACCATGTTTCCGCTGCTCATCGCTCAGATCCCCATCTGGCTGCTGGGGCGGACCAAGGCCACCCGAGACAAGCTGATCGATTACTTCCTGCCGCACAAGCTGTCGTCCTGGTCCGACACCTCGCTGTTCATCAGGACGCGAACGGAGCTGCTCGACCAGTACGAGGCTCTGAAGGACGTCGACAAAGGAGGTAGACGGACGCTTTCCAACCTTCACAAGCTCTGATGGCTCAACCGCAAGTATCAGTGCACACTTCCTGTCTCCTTAGTGGGCGTGGTCAGGAAGCATTTAAACCAGCAGGAGAGCTGGTAACGTTAGCAGCACCGATAACGGAGAACCAGCAGAGGTTCATTTCAGTTACATGATGATGCATTCAGGCTCTGCTCAGTGAAAATGATTACTGACCAAAGGTAGATGATAACGTTCTTATGATGCGTTCTCATGTAATCTAGTAAAATGTAGTGTTGGTGATGAACTAGAATAAATCCAGAAGTTTTCACATTAATATAAAATAGATATTAGAGATGAAATATGAGCTGTTTCACTTCCTAAAGCTCATTGTTACACTTCATCAACCTCAAGAATTATATATATATATATATATATATATATATATATATATATATATGGCTTTGCAGTATATAAATATATATGAGATAGATATAAATACTCCTCAGCTCATCACCTGACCATCCTGTGGGCGTCCGTGGGGAACACCGTCCCCGCCACCTTCTGGGCCCTGTACTACCTGTTGAGTCACCCTGAGGACCTGCAGGTGGTCCGCCAGGAGCTCCAGTCCGTCCTGAGACTGAGCAGAGTCCAGTTCAGCAAGGACCGGGACGTGAGGCTCGACCGGGACCAGCTGGAGAAGCTTGTGTATCTGGGTGAGTCCGTGAGGTCTGATGCGGTGAGTCCGGTGAGGTGTGTTCAGAGTAATGAGACGAATACCTGACCTCCGTCCACAGAGAGCGCCATCAACGAGAGCCTCCGCCTGTCCTCTGCCTCCATGAACATCCGCGTCGCTCAGGAGGACTTCGATCTGCGGCTGGACGGCGAGCGCTCAGTGGCCGTCAGGAAAGGAGACTTCATCGCCCTCTACCCTCAAACAATGCACATGGACCCCGAGATCTACGAGGACCCACAGGTTTGACCACCTTTGACTCCGCCCACACCAAAGTTTGAGTCCATGGTGACATGAAATCCGTCTATTCTTCATGTGTTAAAGATGCATTCTCGCTACTAACCATCAGGGGGCGACTCCTCTGGTTGTATAGAAGTATATGCTTCATGTGTTAAAGCTGCATTCTCTCTCCTGACCACCAGGGGGCGACTCCTCTGGTTGTATAGAAGTCTATGCTTCATGTGTTAAAGCTGCATTCTCTCTCCTGACCACCAGGGGGCGACTCCTCTGGTTGTATAGAAGTACATGCTTCATGTGTTAAAGCTTTAATGGCCCTCCTTCTCTGTTGTTGTTTCCGTCAGTCGTTCCGTCTCGACCGCTTCGTGCAGGACGGCCGAGAGAAGACGGACTTCTTTAAGGGCGGCCACAGGCTGAAGTACTACCTCATGCCGTTCGGGTCCGGCTCCTCCAGGTGTCCCGGCCGACACTTCGCCCTCAACGAGATCAAACAGTTCCTGAGCCTCCTGATGCTCTACATGGACCTGCAGCTGGAGGAGGGGCAGAGCGGAGCCACGCTGGACTCCAGCAGAGCCGGACTGGGGATCCTGCCACCGGCCACCGACGTACGCTTCCGCTACCGACCGAGATCGGCCATCTGATGCTCCCTCGTCCAATATGTGATGAGGATCAGTCACCATGAATCTGTTGATTTTCACCATCTCTGCTTCTGACACGGAAACACAGAAGCTTTGATGTATTTAGAGTCTTTCACTGTAAACCATCCAGCGGTGCACATTCTTCACTGTCCAGACTCGGAAATATGAAACTGAGTTCTGATGATGAACATTTATTATTATTGTATTATATTGGTTATATAAATATTAGTTTTTACTTCTGTTGATTTAATGTTTAAGGGAAACTCCTTTTTGTTTTCTGTCTCTGATTCAACACAATGTCCATTAGGGATCAGGACATGAGTAGCTTAGCTTAGCTTACTTAGCTGAAAGTAAGGAGAAACCGCTAGCTTAGCTGCTAGTTAGCATCGGAGCTAAACCAGCTGAAGACAGGAAGAAGTGGTCAGCTGACAATCTGGATATAAAATAATGAATTATTATTATAATAAAGATGTGTTGAAAGATTGTAGCCCATAAAGTGATTCACGTGTCACCATCTTGAATAATAAACACTTATAATCTAAAGTGAAGTTGTTTACTCTTTTAATCTAAATTAGCTTCTAGCTTATCCCTTTAGACTCTTGTTTTTCTGGTTGTTATTAATGTTGGAGGACAGTTATAAGTTATTCAGACTTCATGCAGCAGATGTTTTCAGCAAAAGTCTTCGAATGAGAATCTACAATAATGAACGTTAATGTTTGTCGGTCCGTCTAGGACCTGTACACCTCCAGGATCCAAAGGGCCGTCAAGGACCTGTACACCTACAGGATCCTAAGGACTGTCAATGACCTGTACACCTCCAGGATCCTAAGGACCGTCAATGACCTGTACACCTCCAGGATCCTAAGGACCGTCTAGGACCTGTACACCTCCAGGATCCTAAGGATCATCTAGGACCTGTACACCTCCAGGATCCTAAGGACCGTCTAGGACCTGTACACCTCCAGGATCCTAAGGACCGTCTAGGACCTGTACACCTCCAGGATCCTAAGGACCGTCTAGGACCTGTACACATCCAGGATCCTAAGGATCGTCTAGGACCTGTACACCTCCAGGATCCTAAGGACCGTCTAGGACCTGTACACCTCCAGGATCCTAAGGACCGTCTAGGACCTGTACACATCCAGGATCCTAAGGACCGTCTAGGATCTGTACACCTCCAGGATCCTAAGGACCGTCTAGGACCTGTACACCTCCAGGATCCTAAGGACCGTCTAGGACCTGTACACCTCCAGGATCCTAAGGACCGTCTAGGATCTGTACACCTCCAGGATCCTAAGGACCGTCTAAGACCTGTACACCTCCAGGATCCTAAGGACCGTCTAGGACCTGTACACCTCCAGGATCCTAAGGACCGTCTAGGACCTGTACACCTCCAGGATCCTAAGGACCGTCTAGGATCTGTACACCTCCAGGATCCTAAGGACCGTCTAAGACACCTCCCACCTTGGTAACAAACCTTTTGAGGCCCCTCCATCTGGCAGCAGGCTGTGGTCCATCAACTTCAGTAAACCTCATCAACAAAGACCAGGACCCCGACAGACCTGGACTCTTGAAGTTTTTTATATGTTTATTTAAGTGTGTGTGTGTGTGTGTCTGTCTCTGTGTGTGTGTGTGTGTGTGGGTGTGTGTCTGCCTCTGTGTGTGTCTGTCTCTGTGTGTGTGTCTGTCTCTGTGTGTGTGTCTGTCTCTGTGTGTGTGTCTGTCTCTGTGTGTGTGTGTCTCAAGCACAAGGCGCCACTTTATGAGTGTGATGATCTCACCTCGACCCTCCAAACACTGTGTGTATTCATTAGTGTGTTTGTGACGTGTGCGTCAGTGTTTACAAGAGAGAAGAGGTGTGTGTGTGTGTGTGTGTGTGTGTGTGTGTGTGTGTGTGTGTGTGTGTGTGTGTGGGGCGCCTAGATGTTTCTGTAATAATCACGGTTTGTTGCAGCTGATAATAATTATTGCTCGTTGATGATCCATATGAGTTGTTGAGACGTTTAGCTTAGCTTAGCACTCATCGTGCTAAGCTAAGCTAAACACATCCTGGATCTACGTCAGCGGTGTTGCTGATTTAACTAAATTTAATAATATTTTAACTTGTGTATTATCCGGCAGGTCAATTCATGTAAAGTTCTGACAGAAACATATTCATTATTTGAAATATTCACAACTTGTTTATGACAGCCAGAGAATAAATATTAACATGAAGTCACATGATACAATCATTAAATCTGGTGCTTCAGATCCTCAGAGATGGACTCTGTTTATTCTTTATCGTTTGAGCAAACCTAGCAGGAAACTGTTTGAATATAAAGTAAAAGTGAATATTAAATAAAATGTGAAATAATAAAATAAAGCATCCAGACATCATGCCGTTCCTCAACTGTCCACCAGGTGGCGCTGCAGCAGACACCAGGGCATCAAAGGGACGGTTCTCAGGGGATCCTGTGACCTTTGACCTGAGGTCACATGTTGGAACCGTGCGGATCAGGTGACGCTCTCAGCTGATGGAGACGTGTGAGGATGACGACAACATCAGCTGATGAAGAGTTCAGACTCCAAACAGAATCCCAGAGAACAGAGAGTCCTGCAGAACGCTGATGGAGGAACCGCTGGAGTTATCCAGAAACACGGACACGTACTCTCCATCCTACACACACACACACACACACACACACACACACACACACACACACACACACAGACACACACACATACATCTTTATCTCATAGATTAATAAAATCAACACACAGCAACAATGTTTCATTTAAATATTTAAATAACAGTTTTATTGTTCTTTTTGTCGGCAGACAGAGATGACGTCATCTCCAGACAGTACTCCTGTTGTCGTACCTGAAGGTAAAGCGTTCCCGTTAGTAAGATGCTGAACGTTCCTCCGGATGCTGCGACGCCCATCACCGACTCCACAGAGCTGAGGACACAAGGACACACTTCAGTCGTGTCGTCCTTAAAGGAGACCTGTGTGTATCCTCAGAACTAAAACACCCACAATCATTTTAGGCCTGTGTGTATGGATATATTGATCTGTGATCAACGTCCTCGTGTTTCTGCTGACGAGTTTAACGTTTAACGGAGTCAAAGCCGTCTCTGGATCTTCAATGGAGGTTCCGGACCGGAGTCCAGACCGGACCTGAGACCGGACCGGAGTCCAGACCGGACCTGAGACCGTGAGGTCAGATTGTAAAGCCCTCTGAGGGTACTTTGTTTTTGTGATTCTGGGCTATACAAATTAAACTGAATTGAATGTAAGAGGGAGAAGAAGAAGAAGAAGAAGAAGAAGAAGAAGAGGAGGACCCCATGTGGTGCAGGTGCTCACAGGTTGCTCTGGCAGAGGGACTCGATGCAGATCGCTGCTCTCACGCTGTCTCTGAGTCTCACCTGGACTCGCTCTCCTGTCTCTGACACACAAAGTGAGATGTAGAATTAACGCACACG